>PVJC01043192.1:0-14621 GCA_004026665.1 Murina feae
GGCCTGGAAAACCGTGAGCCGGACAGGCAGATTCTCCTGACTCCCCTCCGCATGGACAGACGAGGGATGCCAAACAGAATCACCATCGGAACAGCGCAGGTCCAGAGAACACAAGTGTTCAGGCAAAGCACAATGGTCTATTTATCTACGCTTACACAAATATTGACTGGCTTATCACGCGGCAGACACCAAAGGTTTAATGAAATGCTGTTGGAGGAGGACGCAAGGTGGAATCATTTCATACTGTTAACTTAATTTCCTGCAAATTGGGACGAGGCAGCCAAGGTTTGTTGTGAGCTGTGAGGAGACAGCTTGCTTTGGCTAATGAGTGCCAAGTTCCCTCGAACACATGGCTTAGGAACCACGGTCCTAATACGAGGTTACGACCACTGGGCCATTGAGGTACGACAGAAACGACATCTGCCATCAGAGCCATCCCCTCCATGCCAGGTGGCCGGCACGGGAGCTTTTCCGGCGGTGGAAGGGGTCTGTGTGGAGCCTTCCGGTCTCTCCTGCCCGGCCCGGATTGATTCGCTGACTGGCCACAGGGTCAGAGGCACCATCTATGGGATGAGACTGAGGACCACAGAGATCACCAGGCCCTTCCCCTCCCCAAATTAGTGCCTCCTTTTCTTTCTGGCAGACCTCAAGCACTGAGCCTGACTCTTGGCCCCCTGGTCACTGGCACAACCCGATGCCCCTTCTCCTTCCTTCTCCCCCTTCTCCTCCCCCGCTGCTTGGTTTCTTTCCCCAGAAAACTGGTTGTGAAGCAGGAAGTAACTTCCCCTGGCTCTCTCCTTTCTTACAGTATCCCAAAACAAGCCCACAGAGCATCCTTTTCACTCCAAAGGTTTACTGCCAATTCTGAGGCAAAACAGAGTGGGAGTGATGAAATTAACAAGGGCAGGAAGGGAGGAGTGTGGGCAGCCTTCCTCCACAGTTTTATAGTCACAGTTCTAGGCCGTCAGGGCTAATGCTCCTTTTGCCCTAAAGCCAATCATCCTCCCGTTTAACCTTCGCCCTTCTCCCCTCCTTCCTCAAACATCCTCCTCCAGGCCCTTTAACTGCCAACCGCCTACTTTCCCAACTTTGATTTATCTCTACCAGAAGGAATGCAAAGTTAGATCCAGCCCCGCCCCCAATACCTTTTGAAAAAGTAACCCAAACACACCCAGGCAGAAACTCCCAGATTCTGAGGCACTCAAACCCACCCAGTCCCACACAACAGGCACAGAGATACACATCCATATACGCAGAGACGAAGCAAGGGCCCACGCCAGACACCATACAGGTTCTCACACTCAGGACAGACCCACGTACACGGTCAGGCACACAGGCCAGAAGCCTGCCCTGCGCCGTGAGCCATTTGGGGTTTCTTTTGAGAAAAAACACTAGGCTCCAAAGAAGGCTCCTGACAGGGCTGTTTTTTTCAGAGCGGCTGGATAAATTGCTTTTGAGCAAAAATAAACACAAGTGAGCTGCATTAGCTGAGCGAGTGACACATTAGTTACAGATGCGGGACCTGTCAGAACATCGAGGGAACAGCTTTTATTGGGGAAGGGCCGGGGGAATCATAAATAACCTCTTGGCAATCTCGCATAAACATTTGTGCGTTCACATAAACACCGCCTACCACAAATGCTGGCCCTGCTGCCGCTCAGCCTGGAAGACCCCTCTCTCTGTCCCCAGAGAATACCGTGGGGGTGTGGGGGGGAAGGTCACAAGCACCTTTTCTCCCATAGTCCCACCTCCTTGGACTCATGCTCTGTGAGCTGTGGGACAGAGGGAGAGAGCCAAGCTCCATCCAGAATGACTGCCAGAGAAGGGGGATATGGGCCCAACCCCAGTGGGACAACTGGTCGACTGGCCTCCCTCTACACAGAAGAGAAGAATAGGAAAGAATAAGGTATGTCCTTGCAAAGGAGGCTGATTACTAAAGAAAGCCAGGTGAGGAATTTAAAAAGAGCTTGGAAATGCCTCCTTGGATACAACTCCAGTGGGAACATGGCATGAGGGCAGCGCCACCCTCACTCCAAGGACAAAGGCCACAGAAGGCGGTACCAGCCTTGTCCATCCATCCAAGGTATGAGGAGCCTACGCTTCCTCCCATTGGTTCTTGGAGATGCCCTTGCCTTGACCTTGGAGTTCTCTCCTCTGAGTCGAACCTTCCAGAAACACGTTGTCTATTTGATCCCAGAAAGAAGGGCAAAACAGATCATGTGAATGGACACAGTCTGTCCCCTCTCTTTCTGTGGCACCTGCCAACCCAGCTAGCACTGGTACCCTCGTCCTGCACACCTCTCCCACATAACATCCACTCTGTAGAAGGTATGAAAAATAGTTAATGGCTGCGTGTGCTTCATTCTCATCCCTCTCCCTCCTTGCTGTCACAAATGCTTAAGGGACAAAGTATGAAGTGGTTAGAATTTCAAGCAAATGGCTAACGCTCAAAAATTTTGTTGAATTTTTGAGGCAGCCAAGAGAAGGGAAGAGTTGGGTCCCTTTCAGGAAAGGGAATATGGAGAAAAAGACAGTGTTCACTGGCCCAGATCACCTTACAGTGATTAGCTTCAAAGCCAGCTCCGTCCTCCCTCAACTCAATTAACTCCCCATTGGTCCTCCCCTTTCCACCATGTAAAAAGCCAAAAGCCCTAGACTGAGTGGCCTTGTCCTTTGTCCATCATATTCCTTGATCTAGCCACACCCACCCTTCAACCAGATTTCCCTCTCTGCCCCTCATGAACCTAACGGTCCAGCCCGACTGGACTCACTCCATGTGTCACCATTCTGTGCTTCCTCTTACCATCAATTTCTCTTCTGAGAAGGCCTTTTCCTTCTAGTTCTGCAGGTCCAGATCCAACCCACCCTTTCGACTCAATTCAAAAGCCATCTTGTCTTTCTCTCCTTTGACCTCTGGATGAACTTTTCAGTATCTTGTTGCCGACTTCCCTTCTTGCTCTAAGTTATTTGTTTATCTGGCCTATTAGCTCTCCGAGCTGTGCCATACTAATCTTTCAGGTTTCCCTCCCTCCCAGGCCCTAACTCCTGCCTGGGAAATGGTAGGTGTGTTGAATCGATGAAGGAATTTGATGATGGTGTCTGGATTCATGGCCGTGATAGGGGTGGGGATGTGGTGGTGGGGTTGTGAGGAGGGAGACAGTGTCGTGGTGGGAACTGGCCAACAAGTCCCTTCTCTTCCCCCCTCCCCACCCCCCCCACCCCCCCGCCCCGAAACCCCACTCTTGGTTTTCACTGTGCAGTCCCACCACAAGCAGAGCTGAGCTGCTTTGGGAGAGAAATTAAAATGCCAGGCAGGTAACGACAGCCAAGCACCCTAGCTCTGTTGAATAAATCTCCACCGTCTAGGCCCCTTCTTCCCGTCAGCAAATGGAATGCTTTATGAGGAAATACTACAAAGCACAGCCCTAGATAAAAATACTGAAGGCTCTTTGGCCAGGACACCCTTCCGGAGGGAACGCAGTGTAGCCATAATTTATTGCTTTCAATATTTTTGTTTCCAATCTTATTTTTATAGACATTATTTCATAGGCTGAAGCTTAAACACAGATGGAAAAGATTCTGGCTTTGTAATAAGAGACGGTTTACGGTAGGCCAGTCCACTGCTCTCTGTTTGTATATGAATAAACCCATATTATCGTGTCCTTAGATGGGACCTGGAGGTGCCTGTATTATGTGCTTGGACTTTGATCCAACAGTTCTGCCTTCTTCTCCCCTTGGCCAGGCCCTCCGGATGCTCCCAAGGGAAGGAAGTGACAAACACCCTTGTGGGGCAAGGCGAGGCGGGGGATGGGCAGCCTTTGAAATGCATTCCTGGCTCTGGCTGGATCTGCCATTCTTTGGGTCTTCAAAGGGTATTGACCCAGGGACTCAGGCCTAGACCCCAAAAGGGCATAGCTGAAAGGAAGTGAGCATTACAGTGTCATATACATGCCTCTGTGTTGTGTGATTTGCGTTGTCTTTTTTGGGGGAGGAGGACGGGAGGAGGGTTAGAAAACTGAGCTCGTACTGCCTACAAAGCCTTATGAGCTTTCTTTCCTCCACAACATATCACAGGGAGTTTCATGTCAATGAACAGTTTTAAAAAAGTGATCTGGCTTTTATGTTCATAGTGTGTATCTACCAAGGTTTGTTTGACCTCATTTAGGTTGTGAGAGCACAGCGGGGGAGAGGGAAGTAGAGAGATCTAAGGTGGAAAAAGGAGAAAAGGAGAGGGAGAGACAGAGAAGAAAGTGGGAGGAAGCATCACTTAGAGCAGAGCAGGAGGTTGAGCCCCCAGGAGGACTCCCGGCCCATCGCGAGTGTCTTGGCTCAAGGTGTGGCCCCCACACATCCATAGCCGCACTGCTGGCGGGCAGCAGGCCTCCCAGAGCTTGGGCAGGCAGCCTTAAGGACATGTTGTCCAGCCCTCCCTTCTTTCCTCATATGTTTAGTTTCCAGCCAACTCTAAAACGCCCTGGGAATGTGTGTCATGAAACACTGGGGACTCTGGGCTGATGAGGGGAGTAGGAGGAAGGAACAGCAGCTCCATTCAGCTGGGAGGGTCTGTGGAAAGGGAACTCAGGGAGGGCCCCTGTGGGGTCTCTGGGAGGGTAATCTGTCCAACCTGCTGGTGAAGGAGTACCTGTGTGAAGTGAAATGTTACGTTGGGTCAACCATAGGGGTCTCCACCCACCGCCAGCCTGTCAGGAGAGCTGGGCGTGGAATGGCCCTCCTCGCTCCCTGGCAGAAGTGATGTCTTCGGTGTTCATTGTACAGACTTCTGTTCTGCACAAGTGCGATTCTAGGGGAGACCTAAGGAAATGGTGATCCGCACCTGGAAAGCCTCCCACCTTCAGGGGGCCCAGGGTTTGCCCACATTTCTGCTCTGCAGCTGGCAGGTCACACCTGCACCAGGGGCTTGGCGAGGGACTGCAAGCTTTGAAACAGGAGTGGGTGCAAAATCTGCTCAGGCAGCAACAGGTTCAGGAAGATAGTGCCTACCAGCTGGGCTGCTTGAGAAATCCGGCCCAGGTGCCCAGCACAATAGACTAAGAAACTGAATTTCGCAAAAGGTTTTAACCGGGTGTGGCGGGTGGGCTACATTCTGGCTTCCTCCCTTCTTTAAGGAACTGTGCACGCTTTCCCTCACCCCAACTCTAGAAGTCCTGGTGGGCCATCTGTCCATCCCAGAACTCCCCAACCCTCACCCCTAAAACAGTTTTGAGCCCTATATCTCTGCCCTTGGACTTTCCAGTTGTAGAGCCCAAAACGGCTTTTCCCTGCTGTCTGAAGGCAGTGTTCCTGTGAAGTCTTTCCTAAGCTGAAATTGCAGGGTGCAAAGCAATTACCATTAATTTATATCTTTATTTCACCCCCCACGATCAAAAGACGTATGTCCAGTTTTATACTGGACATTCATCACACCCTTATGAGCTCTTTGGCTTTTCTGATATCTTAGGGCACATCTCGTTAAGGGAGATGCACAAAATAAATCGAGACACCGTTTAAAGCTACGGGGCTCCACGCTGAGATGCTGAGTGTAGTTCCCTGGTAAGGAACTTGGCGGGGCCACTCTCGCTGCTCCGGGTTGGGCGCTGCCCCTTTAATGGCTGTTGCAAAACAGATGTTGAATGCTTTTCACCTTTTTTCATGAAAGCAAAAATCCCCTTCAAATTTCTTTTGGTTTAAAAAACGGGTAATAACTATGCATGGTGTCAGATGGATACTGGATTTATCGGGATGATCACTTGGTAAGATATAAAAATGTCTAATCACTGGGTTGTAGTACACCTGAAGTGAATATAATATTGTACATCAACTGTAATAGAAAAATTTAAAAATTATTTAAAGAAAACAGGTACTAACACAGATTCTTCGTAAACGAAAAGTGTGTAATGCAAGCTTTCGAAAACTGGGGGATCCCTGGATCGGCTTTTTGCTTAAACCTGTTTGCATTGGCCGGTCACTTGCAGCTGACAAGGACGCAATTGCTACATCAGGCTAATAACTGACCATGAAATGTGCTTCAAACCAAAGAACTAAAGCAGAGTGGGAATGAGTCTTCCAAGGGGCCGACTTCCCTTGACCTTCAGGAGAGAGGCACAAGAGGCCTTGGCCAGGCCGGTACCGGGCACCTGAAAGCAGTAATGCCTTAGAGGTAGGCAACAGGGGCCCCTCCAAGTTCCTTCCTGGGAGCTACACTCAGCTGTGAGGCTCACACTTCAGAAGACCCACGTTGCACACACATGCACTGCACAGTTAAAGAACACGTGGATCCCTCTGTCCCTGGGGATCCAGCACTCAGCATGAGCACAGTGTGATCACTAACTGTGAACATCCACTCAGGTGCGTAACACCATTCAGGCCGTAGGGAATGCTCCTGCACATCCTGAGTGTTCTGTCCTAAAATCAAAAGGAGACTGTGTCTGAATGCTGTCCAAATGCATGTGCTGCCCTGACCGGTTTGGCTCAGTGGAGAGAGCGTTCGGCCTGCGGACTGAAAGGTCCCAGGTTCAATCCTGGTCAAGGGCATGTACCTTGGTTGCGGGCACATCCCCAGTGGGGGGTGTGCAGGAGGCAGCTGATCGATGTTTCTCTCTCATCAATGTTTCTAACTCTCTATCCCTCTCCCTTCCTCTCTGTAAAAAGTCAATAAAATGTGTTGTTTTTTTTTTAAAGACGCATGTGTTATGCTGCTACTGACCTCACGGACGGGCCTTGCTCTGGAGTGTGGGGGGGACTGAATGGTGGAAGCACTGAGGTAAGAGAAAAGAGATTAATTGATCACATCCTTCCTCTCAGACAGCAAGAATGCAATGGAAGGAGCATGTCCCGACAGTGACGAGCGTGAACTGTCTTGCTTCTCTCAGTGGTTCCAGAGGTGCTCGCAGATAAGCACAGCATTTGCTACAGTTGCACGTGGCAGCTAAGGAACATTTTCCAATATAAATAATTCATAATTCTCCTAAGTTTGCGCAAATGCAGGTCAAGATGTAACATGCATGAAGTAGGATACCAATTCTTTACACCGGCGATTAGACATGGAACAGTGATAGAATCGTGAATGACATTATTTTCAGAAAAAAATAATGAGATTTCATTAAATTTTTTAAACCCTGAGGTCCAATAGGGGTGAGGTCTAGACTCCAGTGCAGGTTTATCTGACTGGGGCCTCAGCTGGGACGACTGGAACACGTGCAGTCTGGCTGACCGCGTTGTTTTCTCCGGGTGACATTTCCACATGGCTAGTCTGGCTCCCACATAGCACGGCAGTCTCGTGCTGAGAAATCAGACTGCTCACACGCTGGCTGGCCCATCCCAAAGCGAGCATTCTAAGACCCAGGCAGCAGTCAAAAGGCTCCCTAGAACCTGTCCTCAGAAATCATGAAGCATCACCGTCACTGCTTTCTACTGGCCAAAAGTAAGTCTCAAGGACAGCAGGGTTCAAGGCCATGAATACCAGAAGATGTGGTCCTCTGGGTGCTGGCTTTGAAGACGAGCTACCACTGTCTGCCTGCTGGTCGCCAGTGAACCACGACCCTCACCCATTGAAAAATACCCTTACCCTCCAAGACCCCCAAAGTCCACCTGCTTAGTCACCAGGCTTCGGCTCCAAAGCCAGGACCGGAACATCTGAATCAGGGCGGGTGCAGAGGAGGCCCTCCGGGGTGGTCCCTCGGAGAATGGTTCCGCTCCATCTAAAGATCTGGCAACTCAAGAGACCAGTTATCTTCCCCCAAACCCCACACACAACAAGGAGGTAGGCACAGGATAACAACAGATATTCCCACTCAAGATGGAAGAAAAAAGTGTACAGAGCAATTCTAAAAGCATGCCAGTTCCTGCCTGGGGACCTGGTCCTGCTCTCTGGAGTGTTTGTCCATGGCTCTTGGCTTCAGACTCTAAGTTACCCTTCCTTTTCCAGATGAAAGGGTCAGTATTAGCAACAAAATAGACTTCTCAGCCTGCTTCCTGCCCATGACATAGGTCTCTTTTCATTTTGAATTCTCTTAATCCAAGCTGATACAATTCTGTTAAAAACTGGTGGGTTTCTAATGTGTCATATTATAATCTACTCCATAGGCAAAAGTCACATCTGCATTTGTTCCAGAAAAACCCTTCCCACCTTACCTCACCTGTGAGGTTGCTGTGGGATTCTTAGTCTTGTTGTCCAGCAGGGAAGATCTAAGAAGTATGCCCTTGACATTCTTAGAAGCCCTGTGTCTATCCAACGGGTCTAAAGCAAACATGTCAAACTCAAAGGCTAACACAGGCTAAATAAACAAGGTTTCAGTTTATGTGGGCCAAAAAAACCAAAAGCTTCAGTTTTCAACGTATAACTTTGGTATACTAATAGCATTATTACATATTAAGCAGCTTATTTTATTTTTCTACTTCACAGCAAAAATACTCCAATTCCCACTTTTCTTGGAAATTTCAATGTTCATCAGCAATTTTTCATTTATTTTCACTACCATTTGTTTCAATAGAAACATGTTGAATACAGAGGGCTGAAATAAATGAGTAATCGTTAACATAAAATAATAGAACATTTTAATAACAATATTTTTTCTTGAACATTAATTTACCAGACACTGAATAACTGCACAAATTAATAAGCATAACACAAATAAACCTATTTTTCTTGTTCTCTGAAAGTGAAATATTTCCTGTTGCGCACACAAAAAAAGTCAGTCCAAGACTAATGGCGTGGCCATCAGCTGCTAAAATATTCGCTGCCAGTATTAGTGGAGAGAAATGGTGTGCCTGTGTGTAAGGCATGGAAAGCACATAAGGGAAATGAATGCAACACGATTATGGTAATCAGTCGTTAGTGAACATTGTAGTTCATTAATAATACTATATAATAAAAGGGTAATATGCAAATAGACCAAACAGCAGAACAACAGAACCAATCAAAGTGTAGTATGCTAATGATATGCTAAGGCTGCTCAACTGCTTGCTATGATGTGCATTGACCACCAGGGGGCAGATGCTCCAACAGTAGATTAGCTTGCGGCTAGGGTCCAGCAGATCAGGACTGAAGAGATGGGCCAATCATGCCCTGGAGCCCTCCTGTAGTCCCTCCTTGACCTGATCGTGCACTGGTGAGTCCCTCAACTTGGCCTGTGCCCTCTTGCAACCTGGGACCGCTTGGGGTATGTCAGAGAACCGGCCGGTTTCAGCCTGATCCCACAGGCAACTCCCGTTGGAAGGGTGCCAGATTCAGGGCTCATGGGTGGTGTGCGCTGCTATGGCAGTGCAAGCCTCTCCCGATGGGGACTGATTGGGCACGAGCCTGGCGGCAGGCACAGTGGGGCTGGGATGAGTGGGAGTGGCAGGTAGGAGCTGCAGGCAGCATTGGACTGCGCCAGTTTTGGCCCGATCCTTGCAGGCCACCCAGAGGGACCCTACCCGTGCACAAATTAGTTATGTATAATAGAATATTGTAAAAATTAAGTTATTAAATTTTTATTAAAATGTTTCTTACATGCTGTTATATTGGCTGGGCCACAAAAACATTTACTGTGGGCCGCATGCAGCCCGTGGGCCGTGAGTTTGACATGCTTGGTCTAAAGGCATGCCCTTCAACTCTGAAGCTTGACCAAAGGGTCCTACAGCCACATCTTGACCTTATCTTTAACTGAGACAACATTTTACTGGAAAGACCGTGGGTGCCTGTGAAGAAGATGCAGAATAGCTGGTGATTACGTGTGCAGGCTCTGAGGCCAGACTGCCCAAGTTTACCAATTACCAGCTTTGTGGCCTTGAGCTGTCACATCTCTGTGACTCAATTCACCCATCCATTGATTGGGATACATTACAATACATACTTCCATGAAGGTGTTGTAAGGATTCAGTTGCTTAATTCTCTTGTATAGTGTTAGAACAATGTCTACTGTGTAGTAAATTTCCAATGGGTGTTAGTTGCAATTTCTATGTGTGACTGGATACCCGCATCTACAGGTTCAGGTGCTTATATGGAAAGACTAATGGCTGTCTGTCTCTGAGTTTGAGAATGTACACATCTGAGTGTCTGTGTCTCTGTGTATGTGTTTGGGTGTAGGAGACCTTTCTGTACGTCCAATGACAACACAGCTGGCACTCATATCATGTTTACCATGTCAGGCACTATTCTAAGAGTTCTATAGGTATTCATGTGGACACACACGTGAATGCGAACAGCTGAGCACGTGTCCATGTATGTGCCGGCGAGTGCCTATAAGTGGGGCGTGTTGGCCTTGTGTGGTGAGAACCCCCTTCCTCAGTGGGCTGTAAGGGAGATGAAGACTCACACCATGACCTGCCTAACCACAGCACTGAATGGGGCAGAGAATACCCACTACCCACCGCCTTTCCCAGGCTCCCAGGCAGCTGGAATCATCTGTGTCTCTTTTCTTTCAACAGGAGAGGGCAAACGAGGAGCCTGAAGAGTAGCCCAGTCACAGCCTTGCCTTCATTCTATGACAGCCCTGGTCTTGCCTTGGCCCCAGGGAGCTCAGGCAGGATTCCCGGGCTGGGCCATCTTTTTGCCAAGTAGCATCTGTTTCTGACTCACTGCTTATCCTCCCTGGAAGGACAGAGCCTAACAGGAGCCAGATAGTGAATGTCTCTTGCGGATAAAGCCTTCACATTTTACCTGTTATGTTTCCTTTGTTTCCATTATCCAATGTTGGTAACATTTCAAGCATAAAAGAGTATTTGAAGTTTTATGAATGTATGTTTCTTTCTTGCCTTTTTGGTACATGGCCTTCGTCTCCCTGGGCCCCAGGCATCCCTTTCTGCCTGAGGAGAGACTAGGATGAGGTTTGACTCGGGCAGAATGCACAGAAGAAAAAAATGCAAAAAAAGCTTGGCATCTGATGTGCAAAAGAAGATTGTGTGGCATCAGAGTCTCTAGACAAGCTGTTCTCCAGGCAGCACGTTTTCTGGATGCCTGCATCTCTCGCCTTGGGCGTGACCATGGAGTTTCATGCAATGGATGACCCGGCAAGAAGAGGACATGCTTCAGTTCCCTCCTTCCTGCCCAGAGGATGACGGGAAGGGACTTGAAGGAGAGCAACAAGGGGAACCAAGCAGTCAGATCAGGCTTTGCTCCAGGAAGGGAACCCAGGAGGGAGGGCTCTGCCCCAGTTTGGGAGGAAACACTGTCTCAGGCTGCTCCGGGGTCAATCAACGGAACCCACCCAGCCTCTGCCTCCAACACCAGGGCTCCCAGATAAGGCAGAGAAGACACAGAAATTCAGCTTCACAAGGCAACTGCAGTTCCCACAGGCCTGGCTGCCAGGTTGTGAGACAGCAGGCCAGCCAGGGCCACAGGCACCGCAGGAGACCTGCAGGACAGGAGGGGGCGCTGTGGGAGGCAGCCAGGAAGCACCCAGGTGCAGTGAGCTGGACAGCAGGAACATATCCGGGCTCTGGCCAGACCAGAAGGGACCGTACCATGAGTTACACAACTCAACTTCAAGCGCAGTTCATGGCCAGCAGGGATGAGGGATTTGCCTGGAAACACGAGGACTCCACACCCAGGATCCCAACTCCTCGCTCCTGCCGGATGTCCCAAAGGCTGCCCACGTCTGCCCACACACCTCAGCGCCATCTTGGTGGGAGACGCTGGGAAAGGCAATCTGAGAACTGAGCACTGTTATCCAAGAGAAACAAAACATCACTTACAACAGGACAGGCTAAGCTGCGGGTCTTAAGACGTCTACATGGAGCTGAACACTTCCTTGCTGTTCTCACTGCTCATCCAGTAGGGATGGGGAGAAACGCCAGGTTCATTTTAGACTAAAAAATAAGAAAGTACTGGGGGGGTTTCTGCACAGATGAAGTGTGGGTTAAATTTTCATTCTTGTCAAGAGGTCCCCCTTCCCCCTCCCTTAAAATGTGTTTCCAACTAAAGACGATTACCCTAGCAGAGGACAAGTCCTAGCCTCTAGACCCCAAATGGCCTCCTCCAGGTGATGTGAGACAGGTCATGGCAGAACAGGAGAAAGTTTGCATGCAGCCAAGTGTTCGCTCAGCCTTATGGGGCTCATGCACATTGGGTCCCCTCCCCCTGGCTTATCTGTGTTTTTTTGTTTTGTTTTGTTTTGTTTTGTTTTTGAGGGAAAGAACAAGGTTTTAATTCTCTTGCTGGGCTCTTCCCATCCAGGTCATTGAGGTTCCCAGTCCTGGCTACTGTCTAAGAGGCAACTGAGATCTCTTCTTCCCCCAGGAAGTAAGAATGTGGGAAATGCATTGAGTGAGGTTCAAGATCCTACACGGTGTTTCTGGGAGTTGGGTGGGAGGCGATGCTGCCACCTCAGGAAGAGTTTTCCAGTCCAGCTGGAAAACTGCGTTTCACAGGCTTTGGGTAGAACCAGTTCAAAATCTTACACTCAGATAACTCACTTTCTTTATCCCAAAACAGCATCTCACCTATTCCTTCACTTGCTCATCTGGTTTGCTGGTTGGAGCAAGATCATCATCCTATTTTATGGATGAGGAAACTGATACCCAAAAAAAGAGCAGGATGCTCTCTGAAGCCACATGATTGGGGATCGCTTAAAGGCAACATTTAGTCTCTCGCCTCCCAGACAAGAGCTGCATCGCTTGGGTACCCTTTTCTAAAATGCCACAAAGGCAGGCTGGCTGCCAGGGGGATCTGGCTAATGCCTGCCCTGATTCCCTGAGTTCTTCCATATTCCAGAGGGCCCACCCCACCCAGATCCTGCTCAAGAGTTCTCATCGTCCAGCCTGCCTAGTTCCCCGGGTCATGGAGTCTGGGCTCCAGCTCTGCCTGCCACCTACTGAGCAGGCTATCCTCCAGAATCGCCCAAATTGCCCACATTTGCCTCACCTATGCTTGGGGACACCTGCCTCTTGGACCAGCTTGACAAGAACACCCAGACAATGGCCAGAGTCTGCCCCACTCCCATCCCAGTTCCCACGGTAGGCTCAGCTCGCCCAGGCTGACTGGCCTCCAAAGGCATGGCCCGAAGGTAGCCACACCAGCGCTGGGCTCCTCTGGAATCACATCACTAACAAAAACGTCTCTGGGGTGCATTGGAGAGCAAACTAGGAAGCCATGAAAAGGCAACTGAAGAAAGACTGTTTAACTGATCTCAGGATGAGCAATGACCTTCCAGGCAAAGAAAAGATCAGATCAGACAGGGAAAGACGTGGTTTCATAAATGCTGAAACTTCTGCACATGAAAAATATCTCAAAATTAAAGGCAACCCAGCCTCAGGAGCGTTTTTGCAACACTAAGGGTGACGCCCTTAACACATTTTTTCCACGAACTGTCTTTTACTGTTCTTGCTGCTTCTCTGTTGGGAGGATTGGGTTGTTTGTTTATATCGTAAATAGAACACGTTACTTATTTTGAACCCCTTGAATTATTTGGAACCTGTGAGTGTATGGCTTACTGCATTTTTTAAAATGACGTTTTAAATATAAATCAAAATATTTTAATAGATTCTATATAAATGATGAATGAAAATTTAATATGAAAAGCATTCCTAAGAGGAATTTTTGCTACAGCCCTCTCAGCCCAGAGATCAAGGAAAGACAGAGTAGTAAAGGTGACTAAATTTGCCTCCAGGAACCCCACCCTCTGCTTTCTATTTCCCTGTCCCGAATCCAAGCACCCCCACTCCTCCAAAAGCAGCCCTCTCCTCACTCTTTCCCCACGTGGGGCACCCAGGACTCCCATTTCCTCTTTGTCTCTCCACTTTCCAGCCCAGACTTTCACTTGGCCAAAACAGTCTGCAGCCTCTTCTCTGCCCAAGCCTCTCTGGATCCACACCCAACCTGGGAGAGCCGGTCTGATCTTCCTGAAGTGTTCTGCACAAGCTGGGAGAAAAATGGGCCTCTGTTATGAGCCCATTAATCCCAGAACAGCCTCCCTGCCCCTGCTCCTGACGGCTGTGCTCAGTAGTCACCCTCACTGCTAGGACTCTGCGCTGGTTCAAGCCCTCTCATCTCCAGGCCTCCTGCCCATCTCTGCCCTCTCTTCTTGGCCTGGGAGAGTCAGGGAAAGGCAGAAAGCTATGGACAGGCCCAGGCTGCCATACAGGCCGCTGGTAAAATAAGCCTTAGTGGCTGGTCCTGAGCTGTTTTCCTGCACAGGATCCAGTCCAAAAGGGGGCCTCCTAAGGCAGAGCCACAGCGCCACCTTGTGGTAGAGTGCCATCTGTGCAGCCAGGCCAGAACCAATCCAAGAAACTTCCTGGGTACCTCTTCCTCAACTGTTTCACTGGCTAGCCTCAGGGTTCTTCCCTAGATCCCAGGAGAGCCCCATCCAAGTGCCTGAAGGACAACTGTCAGGCTGAGGTCCCAGCCATATCTCTGGCCTTCCCTGCAGCTAAACACCTAGAAAAGGCCTGGCCTTCTGTGTCAGGTTGACTTTGTCACTTCCATCTCCTCGGAGCCTGAGCAATTACACAACCTCCAGAGCTTCAGTGCCCTGCCTCTAAAATGGGCAATAAAAAGGCTGCAGAGCCCTAGCCGGCTTGGCTTAGTGGATAGAGCGTCGGCCTGTGGACTGAATGGTCCTGGGTTTGATTCTGGCCAAGGGCACATCCCTGGGTTGAGGACTCAATCCCCAGTAAGGGGGGGGGGGGGGGGGGGGGGGGGG
>PVJC01043193.1:0-14621 GCA_004026665.1 Murina feae
GCAGTTTAATCGGAGCTGAGCTGAGGGGCGAAGCTTCACTTTCGCTGCTGCCGCAATGGAAAGGGCTGTTTACTCAGGTCCGTGAGTGGCGGCCGCCATGTTGGCTGGGCTAATTTGCATACAGCCGCTCTGATTGGCTGGTGGGCGTGGCTTACCCTGTCTCGGAGAAACGGTTAATTTTAATATTTCGCTTTTATTAATTTAGATTATTAAATTTATAAAGTTGAAAATATGTATCTCTGCTCTTACAGGTTAGAGTTTATATTGAAGCAGGATATGCAAACAATTACAACATAATGTGTCAATGGCTTTAGTGGAGGATGGTGGGATCCTCTGAGCAAGTGGATTCCTGGGCCAGGCCGCCTAAGGCTGGGAGTGTATCAGAGAGAAATTCACACTTAAATTGAGTCCACTAATGAATAGAGTTTTGACAGACTTACTCCAGAAAAGGTATCACACAGAAGAGTTATCCAAGTGAATTTCTACAAAATGTCTCCCAGCTAAGGGGTTGGGAAAAATATCATGGTGGCAAGACCTTATTGACCAATACGATACTGTCATTATGTTATTTACTGAACTAAATGCTGAACTAAAAATAACTGAATGTAATTGTTTCTTTACACAGGATGACTTAGTCACAGATATTGTTACATAGTAAAGTACCTCAAAAGCCAGTCCCACAAAGCAGATGGGGTTCAGCTGCCCTGGATTGTGTCCAGCTGGGCAGCTTTGCACTGTATCCTTCTAGAACCAGCAGGCTGACCAGAGCATAGCCTTCTTATGGCAATGGCAGAGGTGAGACAGCAAGCAGAAACATGTGAAACCTCTGGGGCCTAGGCATGAAACTGGCATCACTTGTGTTTGTTGTTCATTCGATAAAACAAGTTACATGTCTGAGCTCAATGTCAAGGAATAGGTAGTATACTCCACAGATGATGAGGTCAGAGCAAAAGGGTTGGTGAAGGAGTGAACCTTGGGCCCAGTAATGCAACCTACCACACACAGCAAGGTACACATTCCCTCCTTCTCCACCAATTTCTCATACAAGGTGTAGGAGCCTTCTTGGGAGTTACTTATCCTATCTCTATAGAGAACAAAAGTATGCAGGCTTGTTGTTGTTGTTGTTGTTGTTGTTGTTGTTTTTGTTTCAGTAGTATTTATCTCCACTAGTACCTTTGAACTAAACTTAAGTGATTTCATATCTGTGACAGGGAGAAACAATGATTAAAGATAATGAGCTTTGCAATTAGAAAGACCTGGAGCACAGACCCAACTTCACCACTTTTTCTGTGTTAACTTTGCAGATCTAAAATGTACATTAAGGCCAAGTTGGGTCTTTCGTAACTAGCAAATTGGTTAAAATGTTCAGTAGCTAGAAAGCACAGTGCAGCTGTAAATAACACTCATTAAAACTACTAAGTAATTTTCCTCCAATGCTCTTAACCTATACGTTTCTAAAACATTGTATAGACCATATAGATAAACACACTATTTGTTTTTTGCTGAAGGGATAGTGATTTACATGGGAAATGGTGGAAATGTGAAGTTACAATAAAAGGCCACTTACAACTTTGCCATGTAGGAGCTCACTTATTGTTCATCACTCGTAATTGAAGCCTTATTACATTGTCCTGCTGCACAGCGTGATTTCCTGTTGTTTGCCTAATGTTTTTTAAAGGACAGTAATTTAATAACTATAGTGATACTCATCCTTGGCCCCTAACAAATGCACTATTTCATGAAGCCTGTTTATAAAATACTGTCATCGTCGACGTACGTTCCATGCTTGCCATTAGGTGACTTGAAAACAATGCAAAACAGAAAAATAATCCCAAGGCCTTGTGTTATAACTTTCACAAAGAAAGGAGCTTTAACTTTCAGGGCACTACACTTTCATTTCTCTTGAAAGCACTTTCTGTTTATATTTGCTTTTGAGAAAATTGATTTTACTCCTTTCTCATAGAAAAGTCTGAAATATGCATTTTAGTGACAAGGAAACATTGTAAAATTTTATTTTCTACCCCACGCATACAAATCCTAGTACTATACAGATTTGTCCAACCAAAAATTCTAAAACTATAAATAACATTTATTGTTTTGTTTTATATTATTAAAAATATAGATGAAGTGTAATAGTTGAAAATTTTGAATTAACTTTTTATTTCAGATTTTGCAATAAAATTGATGCATTTAAATAATGGGAATGGGTAAGGCAAAGAGACACAGAATAGCTATTTTATATATACTATTTCTTTATGTATATATACTAGAGGCCTGACACACGAAATTCGTGCATGGGTATGGTCCATAGGCCTGGCCTGTGATCAGGAACATCTTCCCCGGCTGCCTGCAGCCGGCCCCACTGTCCACTGCCACTCACCCCTGGTTCCCTGTTCACCATCAGGCGGTCAGAGCCTGTCGGCCAGGGGAAAAGGGACCGAGAAGTGGTCAGTGCACCTCATAGTGACTGGTCAAGTTGTCATTCTGGTTGTTCCACCCTTAGGGTCAATGTGCATATTATCCTTTTATTATATAGGCTAGAGGCCCAGTGTACAGCTGGGGGCCATCCAGCCTGCCCTGATAGGGGCCCCCAATTGGAGTGGGGTTCTCCGCTGGGGGGTGGGGCTGGCAGGGTGAGGAACCACGGTCATCCTGGTCTCTGGTCGTTCTGGTTGTTTGGCTGTTTTGGATGCTGGGCTTTTCTTATATAGCATATCCCATGTCTGAAGCTGATTAATAGCTAAGATAACAAGATATTAGAAACCTAGATGTGATATTTACAGACTTTTTAAATATCCTTTTTAATCTTGGAAAGCAAAAGATCAGACTTAGGTAGTGTTGTATATCTTAATAGTAATAATCTTCAATGAAGCTTATACTGAAAACACTTTTTTTTAACCATGAGACTTTGCTGTCCCCAAGGTCCTATCTTTTAACTTTCACACCTAATCTACCTTGTCATTATGAAAACAAGTAATCTGTTATCAAAATGCCTTGGTTTAGTAGTCAAAATATGATCTAGAGACATCAGTGGAAAGAGGTTGTTAGGCCAGTGACACCAGGCTGGGATGATAAGATGGAATCTTCCTTGGAATTCAATCAAATGTGCTTTCTGTTTATCACAGTTTTGGATATATTTTACTTTTAGATGTATTTTATAATTTACAGTAGCTCTTGCCCATTATTTTAGGCAGGAAGCATATCTGGACTGTTTTAAACATGTTGAATAAATTCTTTAATACCATGTAGTTGTTTTGAAAAATTTTAAAAGCAACAAAAACTTTATTGAAATAGGTTGTCTGTCCTTAAAACCACAGAAAAATTATATCTTTAATTTCCTTCTGAAGGGCTTAGAAGTCAGACCTTTCTTTGTTACACTATTTTATTTTGGATTTATTAATTACCATTCTAATCAACTGAATCATACCTTTGGTGAGTTTCAAGAAAGAATTCTTGACTTGTAATGAATCAAGTTAGTTTTGTTTTGTTTTGTTTTTTAAATTCACATCTGGGACTAGTGTCTTTCAGGTGGGAGCCATTTTATTTTGTGGAATTTCAGTGTGGCAGCTGCAACTTCAAATCTTTTCAGACATATATATATTTTTTTGATTTTACATTTGTAGGCTAAAGCCTTTCATTAGTTCTGTTTAGTGTTTGAGAAACATGTATGCAAACAATTTAGTTCCATGATACCATCACATGAATGCATGTAACAGGAGAGCGAAGGCATACTCCTAGGGGTTGCTGCTGTGAACACAGACTGTACACCCATGTGTCTGTCGCTGCACATTCTCTCACTTTCGAATGAACACTTGTTCTGGGATCACGTTTGAAATGACAGCATTCTCAGTAGTGCTGGTTTCTGCGGCCTTCACTTGCTAGTAGTGACCAATAGCACAACCAAAATAAATCTCTGTCAGTCCTGTAATTGAGCACTTCCCTAATTTATGAGACAGTTTTCCCATTAACAACAAAATCTCAAGAATTAAATAAAAACAGACCTTCACAAGTGCCGCTGCATAGGTGAATGTGGGATAAACATTGATAAATGTAGGGGCCTTGTGCAAGCCTGACTTTGAAAAATTCAATGTCAGAGTTTTAGGTCACATTTTGACAACAATTAGGAACACTGGAATAAATAGTTGGCAATTCTTCTTTGTTATGACAGGGGATGGAAAGCCATCTTTACCAAGAAAAAAACATTTTATGAATATGAATTGCATGACCATTGTGTTCAGCCATCTTGCTGTGATTGAGAATCTGTAGGTACTTCTATTATAAAATGGAGTAGAATCCTTTTGAAGATTTGAAAAATTGGGTTAAGCTGTTTTCACCTCATTATTTCTAAAACTAGAGGCCCAGTACACAAAAACTTTTGCATGGGAGGGGGGCAGGGTATCCCTCAGCTGGGCCTGTGCCCTCTTGCAGTCTGGGACCCCTCGGGGGATCAGGCCTATGCTGGCAGTCAGACATCCCTCTGGCAGCCCGGGAGCCCTTAGGGGATGTCCTCTTGCCAGCAGGGAGCAGGCCTAAGCTGCAGTCGGACATCCTTAGCGCTGCTAATTTGCATGTTTCTCTTTTATTATATAGGATTCCTATGCAACTGCAATTCTATGCTTCATATGAATCCACAAAACATTTTAAAAAATTAAATGTCTAGTTAAACTTTATTTTTAGTATGAAAAAAAAATCTAACTATAATATTTTGTGGCATGTTCTGAGAAAAATCTAAATGACTCAAGAGTGCTGGCTGAAATGATAAGTCTTTGAAGTTTATTATAATTTTATCTTATTTAAGAACTTTAAAGATTTACCTGTTGGTAGCATAATCATGAATTAATTTCTTTGATTATGTATTTTTATTGATCTAAAGACTAACGAGAGAGTGATATTTTACGGGTTGGGCTTAAACTGTATGCATACAGAATTACTAATCCATCTTTTAAAAAATTTAATATTTTTATCAATTTCAGAGAGAAAGTGAGAGGGAGAGAGAGATGGAAACATCAATGGTGAGAGAGAATCATTGATCAGCTACTTCCTGCATGCCCCCTACTTGAAGTCGAGTATGCAACAGGGTATGTGCCCTAACTGGGAGTCAAATAGTGACCTCCTGTTTCATAGGTCAGCACTCAACCACTAAACCACACTGGCCAGACCCATTCTATATAATAAAAGGCTAATATATGCAAATTGACCAAATGGCAGAAGGACCGATTGCTGTGATGTGCACTGACCACCAGGGGGCAGATGCTTAAAGCAGGAGCTGCCCCCAGGTGGTCAGTGCACTCCCATAGGGGGAACACTGCTCAGCCAGAAGCCAGGGTCATTGCTGGCAAATGCAGCAACAGTGACTGGAGGCTCTTTCACCTCTGCGACAGTGCTAAGGATGTCTGACTACCGACTTAGGCATGCCCCTCTGCCCGGGAAGCGTGCCTAAGCCGGTATTTGGACATCCCCTGAGGGCTCCTAGACTGCAAGAGGGCGAAGGCCAGACTGAGGGACCCACCCCTGAGTGCATGAATTTCATGCACCAGGCCTCTAGTCTTGTCAGAAATTTGAACAAGTTCTTTCTGAAGCTGCCAATTAATTACATGAACAGAGTTTGACAATTCAATTAAAAATTGATTGTTAACTCTGCAGCCTATACAGTCATTGCATCTACCTTATTCAGGATTCTCTAGAGGAAACCAATCAAAGAAAAAAATATCTAATTAATTAAAAACAAATTTTCAACATATATTTATGAATAAGGATAAATTATTGAAAATTCTGGAAATTGGAATATGATATGCATATCCTGTAAAGGTAGAACCTATAGTAAGTGTATACATATGTATACGTACGTATATGTAGTTTCATATGTAGTAATACACACAGAACGTAGCACACTACTTTAGGTCGTCTGGGTTACACTCATATTATACATTTTAGGGTGTTCCTGGTTGGTGAAGAAACAAACTCAGGGAGACTGTCCCTTCTCCACATGGTGATTCAGGACCTTCGAGCACCTTTCATTTTGTGGCTCTGCCACCCAGTAGGGCCATGTTATTCAGCCCAAAGAATAGCAAAGAGAATTCATGGTTGTATACTCACATCTTAAAAGTCCATTCCTGAGAAGTGGCACTCATCCTTTCTTCTCACATTCTGTTGCCCAGAAGGCAGTCACATGGCTACAGATAACCACAACTCTAGCTATGGTGTCAACTAGGAAGGAGAAGAGAACACAGATTGGTTCTGCTATCCTATATAATAAAGAGGTAGTATGCAAATTAACCCTCATACCCTCACAAGATGGCCACCTATGACCAGACCAGCAGGGGTGTTAGTGAAGGGCGACTGAATGACTGAACAAGCAGGCTGCATGGGGCGACCAGGCCTGCAGGGTGGTTAGTGAGGGATGACCAAATGACTGAACAGCAGGCTGCATGGGGCGACCATGCAGGCAGGGAGGCCGTGAGGGGCAACCAGGCTGGCGGGGGAGAAGTTGAGGACAGTTAGGCTGGTGGGGGGGGTGTCAGTAAGGGGCAACTAGGCCAGTGAGGGGGGCAGTTAGGGGCAACCAGGCTGGCAGGGGGGGCAATAAGGGATAACCAGGCTGGCAGGGGGGGCAGTTAGGAGCGACCAGGCTGGCAGGGGGTTAGTTAGGGGTGATGAGGCTGGCATGCAGAGGCAGTGAGGGCAGTCAGACTGGTGGAGGGGGCAGTTAGGGGCAACCAGGCAGGCAGGTAGGTGAGTGATTAGGAGCCAGTGGTCCAGGATTATGAGAGGGATGTCCCCCATGGGGACCTGGATTGGAGAGGGTATAGGCAGGGCTGAAATCCATTACATGAATTTTGTGCACCAGGCCTCTAGTTTATAACAATAAAAATGTAATATGCTAATTAGACCAAATAGCTGGATGACCTTCTGGTCATTGTTTCAGATGAAGCTGCAGTGGTGGGGGCTGAGGCAGAGGTGATTAGGGGTGATCAGGCAGGCAGGTGAGCAGTTAGGGATGATCAGGCAGGCAGGCAATTTAGGAGTGATCAGGCAAGCAGGCAGAGGGATTAGGGGCGATTAGGCATGCAAGCATTAGGGGCAATGGGACAGGCAGGCAGAGTGGTTAAGAGTGATTAGGCAGACAGGTGAATGGTTAGGGATGATCAGGAAGGCAGGAGAGTGGTTTGGGGCAATCAGGCAGGCATGCAGCAGCAATTAGTGGTGATCGGTAAGGTTGGTGAGAGTCAAGGGTGATCAGGCAGGCAGGTGAGTGATTAGGGGCAATCAGGCAGGCAGGGGAGTGGTTAAGGGTATCAGGCAGGCAGGCAGAGTGGTTAGGGGTGATCAGGCAGGCAGTCAGAGTGGTTAGGGGCAATCAGGCAGGTAGGCAGAGTGGTTAGGGGCATCAGGCAGGCAGGGGAGTGGTTAAGGGCATCAGACAGGCAGGCAGAATGGTTGGGGTGATCAGTCAGGCAGGGGTGATCAGTCAGGTTAGGGGTGATCAGGTATGCAGAGTGGTTGGGGTGATCAATCAGGCAGAGTCGTTAGGGGCTATCAGGCAGGCAGCCAGGGTGATTAGGAGCAATCAGGCAGCCGGGCAGGCAGGTTAGGAGCCAGTGGTCCTGGATTGCAAGAGAGTGCAGGCTGGGCTAAGAACCGCACCCCCCCCCCCATTTGCAAATTTTGTGCACTGGGCATCTAGTACTTAATGACCAGAAATTCTCATTTAAATTTCTATCTTATCTACTCTGAACTAAACTATTTAGCAGTCTCCCATAATTGGAATGCAGTAATGATTAAGCAATGAGATCTCTGAGTATTTAATATAGATATTGTAAAGTACATGAATTAAAGTACTTGCACTTTAAATGTAACAGAGCCAAATTCTAATTAATTTTTGCTCCTTGTGTAGTCCTGATGTGTTAGTTGGCCTTTTATTCTATCATAAATTAAAAGAAATAAATGAGAATGGAAAAAAAATAGATGTTGCCATAAGCAGGTACACAGAAAACAGCCTCTTATGCAAGGAAGACAGGTAAATAAATACATAAATCAATTGATCAATCATAGTAGTTTTAAGCTATTTAGTATATGGTCAGATTATCTACTTATCTTTCAAACATAGTGCCAATATAATGTCTTTCTTAAAACTTTATCTCCCTTTGTCAGATTTATCACCATCTCCTCTGGGCTTTAAATATCAATATTTTTTATTTACCTCCACTATGGCATTTATAACATTTTCCCTTTTTCTAAACTCTAAGCTTTTTATAGACTAGAATTTTGTTTTTAAAATCTTTCCTCACTATCCTGACATAAAAATAGTTGAAATGGATGAATTAAACAACATTCTGATAATAGCAGATGAAATCTTGTATTATAATGGGGGGGAAGTATAATATACAATACAATTTTAAAATGAATGTTCAGATTATAACCTTTTACTTATAGAAGTTAATTCTGAGCTGTCATTAAAGCTTATTCACCTACACATATATATAAATTAAAATGCAGATGTAATATTACACATCTGTCAATTTCTTATACTCTTGTTAAATATAAAAAATAGAAATGAATCCAGTGCCGATGTGGCTATTATATGAATTGCATTTTAATATAGCTTAATTAGAGCTTGCATAGCACAAATACAAACATGGACTATTTAAATATCATGAGTTAATAATTCCCACAAATTTCATTTGGATCTTTAGCATAATCTTCCACCACCTCTATAAATGACAATATATGAAATCTAGCAGGAGAGTTTTGTATGTTCTGGAATTCATATTAAGTTTAAAGGTCCTAGGTGCAGTGCCTCAGTGAAATGTCCATTATAGGTCACTACCACATAATGTATCTATGCACATCCTCAAATGCACATTCGTCAACTGACTGTGTCCTCTCGGTCCAGATCACCTAACTCCCAATTAACCATGTATTTCTGAGACAAGATAATTTTATATTTTTAAAATCCACAAAAATAAGAAGCATAGAACAGACTGTCAAACTATAGCAGGAAGGCAGGGGATGGTTCTGGGAGGGGGTAAGAGATCAACCGAAGGACTTGTATGCATGCACGTAAGCATAACCAATGGACACAGACACCGGGGTGAGGGGAGAGGGGGATGTTGAGGGCATGTGCCGGGGTGTAGGGGAGGCCAGGGGGAGGTCAATGGGGAGAAAAGGAGACTTATGTACTGCTATTTGTAATACTTTAAACAATAAAAAAACATAAAAATATAAACTGAACTTCGTCAGTTGTTTAAAATCTTAGGTAAGTCTTAAATTTGCAAAGTGAATAGCATTGTTTTAACTGGCTACATCTCTTTCTTTACATATTGTGCTATCATATTTAGGAAGCGCTCTCTTAGGGATATTTCAGTGAAAGGTCATCTGGATGGTAAATTTTCTGTTTCAAAAATATTGTTTCAGTCAAATTTCTGCTTGGTGGATAAACATACTTAAATCTTTGGGGCTAGGAGTCATACATTTTGTAGATAAAAAACAATCATATATGCACTTCATAAAATGGTTAGGGTATAAAAACAGCCTGTATCGATACCACAACTGAACTATGTGTCAAATTAGTTGCTGTGTCTAAGATCCCAAAAGAACAGAAAATATCATTTGTTTTCCTGAAAATGTCAAAAGTGTGGCAAGTATAAAGACTTCACTTTTATTCACTTTTAAGGGCAGAAATACATGAATCTGGGAGGACACAATGCCAAGTTGTTGTGTTTTTTTTTACCCCTTTAAATAAATTAAAACTGCTAAGATATAAACTCCCTGAAAAATGAGGTTTATAATATAAATAGAAACTGACCCTAACTATAGCAGCACTACCGGATGCCGTTATAATAAGCTTCCCTAGATGCCGTGGTGTAAATGTATTAGTTGTACTAAGAGACCTACTCCTGCTATAATTATGTTAGGAACCAATAAGACAGCTCAGAAATCAATATGCTAAGACAGATAGAGTAAAGGACCATGGCCATCCCACTGGGAATAGATTAGTCTGGCAGGTCCCTAGCTGAGCCATGAAGGAGATATCTTTGCTGTTGTAGAGAGCCATTAATTGTAAATTTTCCTAAACAAGGAACTTGAAGCAAAAGCTTAGACTGCCTTGTTCATACCACTCAGTGAAAACTGTAGCCCTTATTGATTAAGAGTTAAGATTTTTATTCTTATTTCAAAATCCGACAGTGCAAAACTCCAAATGTTCATGAGGATTTTTGAAGCTTTTCCCAAGTACATCTGAAACTCCTCCCTGGTTATTAATTTGCTTAAATACTTAAAAAACTTATAGAGTAGATCAATACAATCAGATTTCGACAATGCACTCCATGCTGACAAGTTTATTGGTGTGACATCAATTATCTAATCAATTAATATTCACATCTCATGTAGTATATGAAGAGTAGAGGTACATTCTTTGCAATATGTTTTTACAAGTTGGCAATCACTTGACCATTAAATACTACTGAGTTTAATACTCATAAGGGGAAAGAACTGCTGCAAATTATTTTAACTATCTAATTGAGTTTCCTTAATATGGTTAGCTGATCTGAGTGATTTGGTTAATAAAGCAATGTAATTTAGTAGTTGTGCAAAGAAAGAAAGAGAAGAAAATAGAAGAGAATAAAAGAAAAAAGAGATGAAGGAAGAATGGAACAAAGAAGTGAAGGAAGGAAGAAAGGAAATAAGGAAAAATAAATGAGAAAAAAAGAAAAGGCCGACCTTTTGTGGTTACAGTTCGGCACATCTGCTCAAGTCCAATCAAGCTTTCAAACACAGAGTAGTAAACAAAAGCAGCGATCAGGCAAGAACAAAGTCACAGATGTAAGTGGTTTGAATGAGTGGGCAATTTCTGCCCATATGACCATCCTGACACAATTGCTCTAATTTTCTTTTCAGAAATGACTGATAAAAGATTTAAGTAATTGCTATGGAGACAGACTTCCTTCCATCACTAGAAATCTTGAATAATACAGCCTCAGGGTCATAAGATGGAGTGTCAGTTTCTGCAGAGTCCTAAATTAATACTTGTCCCTGCTTAGCTACACTTCCTGTACATCTAATGAAGTGAATGTAATTTATTTTGACAATTTATTGAAAATCATTTGATCAAATGATTATTCTGTAATGAACACAAAAGGAAATATAGGCTTGGAAACGATAAACTCCAAAATAACATAAATACACATCAGTTTCTCAAAGCATATTTTTTTCTAAAAACTATGTATGTAATCAGAATAAATATGAAACAAAATCTAAAAGCATAATCATGCAAATGTAAAAAAAATATGTGTTGTTTTCTCTGATGCCCGAGATTGACCTGTCTTCTTTCAGCACATGACCTTGTCCCCTCTAATCAAACCTAATTAATCTGGCTGATTTTTGCATTTCTAGCTATTAAGGAGCTTGAAGAAAGAAGTCCAGAGAGCTGTGAAACAAGCTAAATTCCAGAAATATTGCATATTGGCCCTGCCAAATATTTTATCTTTATACATGAAAATCAATTTACAGGAGAGTCTTAAACACCTCTACTAAAAATTCAAACATCAGACTATAGTTCAGGGTCTCCAGAATGTTTTGACATATTCAGTAATTAATGACATCAGTTGTATGCTAATGAAACTCCCTATATTTATATCATAAATGATTAGAAGATTGTATAATTTGTTCAAAGGTACCCATGCAAGGTTAATGTAAAAGAGAGTCTCTTAGCAACATGAAAAACTTTCTTAGGTCTTGTGATGAGGTGTTTATTTTTTTCCCTAGTGGAAAATATTAGCTAAAATTTGAAAGAAAATCAGATACTTGAATTAAGCATATGTTAAATTGTACCAGAAATAGCTGCATGATTTTCTTTCTTCAGAAAACCATCAGAATGCCTAGGAAGTGGATAAAGGTAGTAGTATAATTGAACTATTTACCTTGCATTAAAAGGATATACACTTGGCACCATCTTGACCAAAGCAAGGGAAGTGTCTGTATGGTGGCGCTGTGAAAGTACAATGTTTAAATACAGCCAGGCAGAAGCCAGTGGATAATGCTCAGTAATGGGTTAATCAATACTTATTATGGTTTTATTGGTTCACTAAAGAGAGAACAGAACCTAGTGAGCACAGAGTTGAAAAAAAATCACTGCATCTGATCTAGATAACATCTACTCTCCCTAAGGGATTTCCCTATTCAAGAATCCAATTTACCATGCCTGATTGACAAGGATTGGATCCCAGGGAATCACATAACTCTTTTTAGGACCCAATAAAATCCTAATAGATTTGTCTGACTGGCCAGGGGACTTCTAGTTTTACTAAACTGAGGTGGTTTGTTGCAATTAGCCTTCATTCTACTTGCAGTTGAAAAACTAGGCTATTAGGAGTCACCCCCCTCTTTTAGTGCTGGGATGCGTGGCTGGAAGGAGGTTCTGTGCTGTATAAAAGAAGACCTTTATGATAAATTTTAAACATTTGAAAGCTTCTGAAAAATAATAATCCAAACAGGATTCAAATGAAAGGGGGGCAACTAAATTGCATGCAGGTACGGGAACAGAAAGAAACCTCTCTGTTTGAAAGTAGTTTTAATGTGTACCTTTTGCTATCTGAGCTTCCCCTTCAATATCTGAAGTTTGAAAAAAATCATTTGCCATAGCAAAAACCTTGTAGACGTTCCTGTATCTGCTTTTTTCCTACAGATAATGTTTTTATACTAAGCAGTTAACTTGTTCAGCACACTGGGTGTTTTAAATTACTATTATTTTTAGTCTTCACTTGAGGGTGTTTTCCCCCCCATTGTTTTGTAGAGAGAGTGGAAGGGTGAAAGGAAGGATGGAGGGAGAGAGAGGAAGAGAGAGGGAGGGAGAGGGAGGGAAAAGGAGGGAGGGAGGGAGGGAGGGAGGGAGAGAGAGAGAGAGAGAGAAACATCAGTGTGTGTGAGAGACTAATTAATTGGTTGCCTCCAGCACCATCCTGCTAACCTGCAACCCTGGAACATGCCCTGAACATGACAGTGGAACCTGTGACCCTTAGGTGGGCAATCTGATGCTCTATAAACCGTTGAGAAACACAGGCCAGGGCCACACTGGTTTTTGATCATGGCGTATGATCTTGGTGGCTCCTAAGAAGTCAGAAAACAGCGAGAATGTGATAATGACTTGAAGCTAGGACTGAAATATAGCTGAAAGAGAATTTTTAAATATTATACATTGTGTTTTGGAGCAAACATTCTTTAATATAAAAATCACTGGCATAACCCATTTCCCTATAGATTTGTGTCTGCTCTTTCATAAGGTTATAAAGGATACCTTGTGTTTAAATTGAATGGATTTCATAATCAGAAATAGATTCACTTATGAAATGTCTTTGAATAGTCATCATGATTTACTCTTTTCCTTTAGCTGTGGAGGGATGTTAGTGATATTTTAGAGAACACACGTTACCAACATCCTACATCATAGTTTCCAACTCAAAAATCACCAGCTAAAAAGGCCATACTAATTTAGTGCAAAAATCCATTGCCAATAAGAGATGTCTGACTTATCTGTGGTGGTAGATATTTTAAATATATGAAACAAACTTATAAACATTATATATTTAAACATACAAAATTATGTAAATAGAAGTGTAGAATATTACCACATTTAAATATATTAATTTTTTAATCATGCATAACATTCAGTGACTGTATTGAAGATAGAAAGAAATGTAAAAACAAAAGAGAGGGAGGGAGGTAGAAGAAAAACAAGAAAGCAATTGAATAGAAGACTATTGAAAAAATATTTACATAATTATTTAAGTAAAATTATAACTAATTTTAATGTTTTTATTTTGTTTTGCTCTAGTTTTTAAATGAAGACACATTTGTATGGAATGAGAAAAATGTTAATTTTATTAAAAGTTAAAATGTGGGGAGAGAAAAAAGATGGCGGCATAGGGTAGACACCGCATATGCAGCTGTGAACAACTATTTCAGAAAAACCACGAAAAGAACATACGGACACCACTCGCACCCACAGGAAGGCTGGCTGAGTGAAAATCCTACAACCAGAGAAGAGTCTGAGACTCAGAGCAGCAGCGGAAGCAAAGTACAGAGGTACGGAGGCGCGCGCACGGGCTCGGGGAAGGGCAGATACCGGAGGCCGTGGTTCGTTTCCAAAATGGAGAGAGCCACAAGCTCCCAGCGGCTCTGAACTCCAGCTCCAGACGAGTTTTGGAGGTCCCACAGACAACCAGAGACTAGCATCAGAAGGAAATCCAAAATGGGTTTCTCTCAGCGTTGCTTACAGAAATAACCGTGAGAGTCCTGGCGTCTCTCAGCGCAGAGAAGCGCCATAGCTGTTTGCTCCGCCCCGCCCGGCGAACTCCCCGAGGCCCCGCCCCTCCCAAGTGCGTCAGAGGCTTCTGCAGCAACACCTCCTTAAAGATACAGGAGCCAACCCCAACCCAGTGGCCAGAGAGGGACTAACCTAAACAAAACAGATCCACAAGGAACACACTCGGGGCAGAGGCAGTGAGCATAAAAGCTCCACTGAAACAACTCTTGCCCCATAAGGGAGTCTCCAGCACAGAAGTTCTCCCACTGTAGACACAGCTGACTCTCGTAACCAAGTGGCTTAGAGGTTAATCCCTCACAGT
>PVJC01043194.1:0-14616 GCA_004026665.1 Murina feae
ATGGCCAGCCCCGGCCTGTTTTGCTCAGTGGATAGAGCGTCAGCCTGCAGAATGAAGGGTCCCAGGTTTGATTTCAGTCAAGGGCATGTACTGGGAATGTAGGCACATTCCCAGTGGGAGGTGCAGGAGGCAGCTGGTCGATGTTTCTCTCTCATTGATGTTTCTAACTCTCTCTCTCTCTTCCTCTCTGTAAAAAAAATCAATAAAATATATTTTAAAAATAAAATAAAATATGGTCAATTAGCCATCGGTGACACTAGTTGTTTTTAAAAGTGTATCTTACGACCAATTCAAAATTTGAAACTTACTGTACATCATCTTTTTCTGTGACTAGCAAACTTCTCTCATGCATTATGAAAGCATAACCTGACACCGACTGGCATGTCACATTTTGGGACCACAGCCTCCGTGAGCCGGATGAGCCGTGCTTACCTCTGTGTTGTCTCTGCCTTGGAGGTGTCGGGCAGAGATGAGAGAACCAGGGGCTGGAACTTCCTCCAGTGCATTATTCCGGGTATAATGTCCTGGAATGGAAGCCGGCACAGGGCACTGCATGTAAAGGAACTGTTTGGTGAGGCGAAGTCTAGGAAGGACTTTCATTTCATTCAGTTGACTACAGTTTATGCTTAAATCTTAATTCCAAATTTTATAATTTCATTCAGTTTGATTGAATGTGTATGAAGCTAAAAGACAACTGCTCCAGCAAAAGGCACTCAACAATGCAGCACACAGTTAACGTAGGGCCAACGAAGCGTTCCTTCCCCTGATTCCTTAGGCACATCATGATTCAGCAGGCCCTGGGGGGAGGGCAGATGTGGCCTTACCATCTGTTTGGTTATTGTGACTTCAGTGCTGAAGCCACAGTCAAAGCGCTATGGGCAGGGGAAGCCCCTGCAAGTGCAGGGAGGTGCAGGGGGGTGTTGCCAGGAGGGTGCCTGCTGGGCGGAGTGGGAAGGGGGGCTGTAGGGAATACATCTGGAGAGGCAGGATGGTTATGAAAGGCCCAGGGGCCAAGCTGATGAGCTTGGAGCTAGTCGCACAGGCAGCAGGACCACAGAGAGGGTTCAAACTCACAAACAATGTGATTGGAGGGATGTGTATTGAAGGACGTTTTCTAGAGAGGGCTGACAGCACAGTGGTGGCCACGGGGGGCATAAAGGGAGATTCAAAAGCTGTTTGGGGCAGACCGGTGGAACCCAGTGATGGTTAGGTATTTGAGGGAGAGACAGGGATCAAGGATCACATGGGCCATTGCACAAATCACAGAACAAAAAGGTAAGACAGCAGGAGGAGGACTCTGAGGTGTAGTTGGCAACACCTCATCGATAATGACCCAAGTTAGGGTCATTATTGAGTGTAAAGGTCCTGAGGGCAATTCCCAAGAGATGTCACTGGGTATTCAGGTTGGTTACCTGGGGGAAGAAGGAATTCTTTGGAGCCTCTCCCTTAATGTGCATTTGTCATATCAGCACCTTGTCCATTCTGATGTTTCTACGCTTGTTGGGGACAAAGAAAGAGGCAACCAGGCCATGGGGTTATGCCTGCCATGTGATGGTTTCTGCGTGGCTGAAATAGGAATGAAAATGCATAGGAGGTGTCATCTTCAAGGGAAAAAAAGAGGGCAGATATTGAAAAAGGGCAACTTGCATCTGGAGAGGTAGGTATGGATGGGGCCAGAGTGGTGTTGAGTCTCCCCCCTGGACCCCTGAGGGCTGTCGGTGTGAGAGTGCACATGGCCATCGTTGTTAGCTTTCTTGTTCTGCAAGCCTTCTTTGCCTCAATTCCAGTGGTGCCCCTCCATCCCTGTTCCCCGCCCCTCCCTGCAGCCCAGGGCCAGCGCTGCCAGCGAGCCTGGGGATGGCAGTACCGTGTGATGGAGAAACTGCTTCTGGGTGAGAGGAATGCTGGACCCGCTGTAGGCCTCCTTGGTGAACTTGTACTTGGGGTGAGGGCACAGATGGTAATCTATCGAGGTTTCTGGGTAGGTCAGAGGGTGCATCACAGCAAATAATCCTGGGTTGGGATTCTGCGGGAGAGAGAGAACGATTCTCGTTTGTGTATTGGCCTCTGAGCCAGGTGGAGGGCACGCACCCTCGAATGTTCTCGGTGGCTTCCACTGACACTAACGGGGCCTCTGTGGCAGCGCCTCTGGGGAGGAGCAGGAGAGCAGAGTGGCTTCAGACGTCAGCCATTCATCAGTGTTCCTCTTCTGGCATCACATACCACGTGGCCGCACTCGGCTCATCACGTGGAAAATGGTACAACTGAAATCACAGCTTAAAATGGCTTAAAGTATTTGTTTCTTAATTCCATGAATTAGGGGGATTTATTAAATAAGCAAAGTGGTTTTAAAAAGCAAGTAAGCTTCTGGCTTTGAAAACAAAAGTAGCTTTTGAAAAACTTGAAAAGAAGGCAAGGAAGAGGGTGCCATTTGCTCTATCAGGAAATGCCAACATTTAACATTGTTTTGGTGATGTTTTTAATTGAGGAAGGCGCCATGTGGAGGTAGTATCTGGTTTTAGGGAAGATCCTGTTTTTTATTAGTTTTCCAGCAGAACTAATGGAGGCACCGAGCAATTACACCGAAGTATGAGAACATAAAGCCTTGCAGTGATCCTTCCAGGATTTTCTAACAAAATCTCCATTCTTGTCGCAATCAACAACATAGCTGTTGCCCCTTCACAGTTGTTTAATATCAGATGTTTAAGAACTAGTAGGTTGAGATTTTGTTCTATTTGTTTGTATAATTTTCTAAAATATTAAAAAAAAAATCACAACAAAACACATGGCTTGTAGAAACCCAGTCTCATTGCCAAGAAACAAATGTCTCCCACAACTTAAGGAAACTGCAACTGACTAGGGAGGGAGGCAAAGAAGTGGGGGGAGGGGAAGCCTAGTGTGGTGTCGGCATTGAATGTTCCCTTCCAGCCCACTGGGAAGGCTGCAAGCTGCTGCAGAGGGCCTAAAGGAGAGAAAGGGCCAGGGAGAAAGACGAAAGAGGGCTCTTGCCTGAACTCATTTTTTAATGTAGGTGTATAGTGTTATAAATATCCCACAAAATTTTTGTGTGATGTTTTCATTTTCATTCAGTTAAAAATGCTTTGTAATGTCTTTTGATTTCTTATTTGCCCTTTTGGCTATTTTTAAGTATATAATTTAGCTTCCCAAAATTTTTGGGGGATTTTCTGGATATTTTTATGCTATTTATTTCTGACTTAATCTATCCAAGTCAGAAAAAAGACTTCATTTAATTTGAATCTTTTCCATTTTTTTGAGCCTTGTTTGTGAGAGGGGTGTTTAATTCACCAGCTATAACTGTGGATTTGTCTACTTTTCCCCTTGCAGTTCAATCAGTTTTTTGTTGCATCATTTTGAAGCTCTGGCATTAGGTGGATAGATATTTAGGGTTGTTGTGCCTCTTGGATGAATTGCTCCTTTACTTGGGTTCCTATCCTATGCATAGCAGCACACCCTAAGTATTAGTGGAATTAATAAATTAATAGATAACTACTAATGTTTTCTAAGGAAGTTTGGTATGACCGGAAAAATCCCTCAGCTCTTTCAGACCAGTGTTCTCACTTTTAAAACAATGAGAAGATGGTAGTGGGTGGGTCTGGGGAACAAACACTGATTGTTCAGACCTTGCTGCGGGACCCCAGGGCTTTGCAGGGATGGCCCCTCAGGAGACCCCCTGCCCCACTGACATCCAAGCAACCAGAACTTTATCTATTTTACATTTTGCCTTTCTCTGTAAAATTTCAGCTGTTGAGAAGGTTCTGGTACTAAAGGAAGTTTGAAAATCACTGAGTTAAATGTCTTGTGAGGTTATTCTAGTTCTAAGACTCTATGTCTCTGAGGAGCATTCCCCTCAAACCATGAGACAATAAGAAAATGTCACAGCCTGGCCAGACACCATAGCTCCCCACAGAAAGGCAGCACAGTTCTGAGGAGGAGCCCTAGGATCAGGAGGAGACAGGCAGGTGGCGTTCCAGCTCTCCACTAACTGGCTGGGTGACCTTGGATGTGGCCTTTAGCACCTCTGCCCACACTGGAGATTCACAAAGGGGACTTTCTCAAGTAGTGTTTGAGGTCCCCTATTCTCTTTATGTATGTGATGCCATCATTCATCAGATTTCCTGTTTGGATGGGACTTGGGCAGCTGGAAATGTGGAGTAGAAGAGAGAACCCCATGAGGGCAGGTCAGAATAAGCAAAGACCTGGTGATGGGAGGGAGGCACATAGAGTTTGGCAGGGATGTGTGTAGGGGGACAGGGATGCACAGGGCTGGGAATTATGACTGGCCTCAGAGTTTCAGGAGTGTAGGCTTAATTTGGTAGAAAAGGGGGTCCATAAAGACTAATGAGCAGGAAATGGCATGGTTAGAGGCTTCTGGTGGGTAAGCATGCGCAGAAACAAAGTAGGACAGAGAAATCTTATAGGCAGAGGTGTGAGTATGGCAGCGATGCACTGCCTAAGGGTGGAATAGAAACCAACATTGAGTGATGGGATTTGGGGTAATTTTACTTTCTTTTTCTGTTGTGATTTTTCTTTCCCTTTTTAAAAACATTATGTGTGTGTGCATGTATATACATATAATCTATAATAATAAAAGTGTAATATGCTAATTAGACCAGACAGCCAAATGACCTTCCGGACGTCCTTCCAGACAAAGCTGGGGCTGTCAGGGCCGAGGCAAGCTGCCAAGGCAAGCCACTGCGGCTGTGAGGGCCAAGCCTCTTGCACATGCATTGGGCCTCTAGTATATTACTTACAATATATAATTAGAGAAGATCACAAAGCTATTGTCATAAAAATAAATGCTGGAATTATTAAAAGACACAAGCATTGATATTCTCCAAGCAAGCAATTTTGAAGATGACATATTGTTTAAACCTTGGCATTCCAAAGGGGTAAAAATATTCCCAATTAATACATCTGTTTTCTTATAAAGCAACTGCTAAAATAAAGGAACACAGAACACAAGACTTCTGCCAATGGTCACTTACAGAAAAAAAACCAAGATGGTGACATAGGTGAACACCGGAATTGCGGCCGTGCACAACTATTTTAAAACAACAACAAAAAGAAAAAACAGACACCACCCAGACCCACAGGAAGGCTGGCTGAGTGGAAATTCTACAACTAGAAAGAGACTGAGACGCAGAGGAGGTGCGGAAAGAAAGTGCAGAGGTACGGAGGTGTGTACAAAGAAGCTGGTGGAAAGGGCTCATGGAAAGGGCTCACAGAAATGGCTGGAAGCATTTCGTACCAGAGGGAGGCACAAGCTCCCGAATTCTCTGAACTCCAGTTCCAGGTGAGTTTCTGGGGACTCAGAATCATATGGGGAGGAGCTGGACTGTCTAGCACTGTCTGGTGCCGGTTGAAACTCCAGAGCAGCTTGAGATCCAGTGCCTCTTAAGGCAGGGTTGAGAATCAGCCATAGCTGGTTGCTTCGCCCTGTAGACTCCCTGAGAGCCTGCCTCGCACAAGCTGTGTGCAGGGGCTTTTGCATATAAAAGGCTGGGAAGCCCCAGGCAGAAGCTAAAAATAGCAACTCCTTGGAGATACAAGTGCCAGTGTACCCAAACAACTCTTGCCCCGTAAGGCTGTCTCCAGCACAGAAGTTCTCCCACTGTAGACACAGCTGATTCGCATAACCAAGTGGCTTGCAGGTCATTTCCTCTCAGTGATCACCTAACACAGAAAGCCACTCTATCAACCCAAGGAAGCAGCCAAAATGCGGAGACAAAGAAACAGATCACAAATGACAGAAATGGAGGAAAGCAAACAACTGGATATAGAGTTCAAAACCACGGTTTTATGGTTTTTCAAGAATTTTCTAGAGGCTGCCGATAAATTTAGTGAGACCCTCAATAAATCTAATGAGACTCTCAAGGATATGAAAAAGGACCAACTAGAAATTAAGCATACACTGACTGAAATAAAGAATATTATACAGAGATCCAACGACAGATTAGAGGAACACAAGATTCAAGTAAAAGAATTGAAATACAAAGAAACAAAAAATACCCAAATGGATAAGCAAAAAGAAAAAAGAATCCAAAAATATGAAGAAAGTGTAAGGAGCCTCCGGGACAACTTCAAGCATACCAATATCAGAATTATAGGGGTGCCAGAAGGAGAGAGAGAGCAAGATATTGGAAACCTATTTGAAGAAATAATGTCAGAAAACTTCCCATACCTGGTAAAAGAAATAGACTTCCAAGTCCAGGAAGCACAGAGAACCCCAAGCAAAAGGAACCCAAAGAGGACCAAGACACATCATAATTAAAATGCCAAGAGCAAAAGACAAGGAGAGAATCTTAAAAGCTGCAAGAGAAAAGCAGTTAGTTACCTACAAGGGGGCACCCATACGTCTGTCAGCTGACTTTTCAACAGAAAGTTTGCAGGCCAGAAGAGAGTGGCAAGAAATATTCAAAATGATGACTAGCAAGAACCTACAACCAAGATTACTTTACCCAGCAAAGCTATCATTCAGAATTGAGGGTCGGATAAAGAGCTTCATAGACAAAAAAAAGCTAAAGGAGTTCCTCACCAACCAACCAGTATTATATGAAATGCTGAAAGGTATCCTTTGAGAAAAGGAAGAAGAAAAAGTAAAGATAAAAATTATGAACAATAAATACATATCTATCAACAAGTGAATCTAAAAATCAAGTGAATAAAAAATCTGATGAACAGAATAAACTGGTGAATAGAACAGAATAAGAGGCATAGAAAGGGATTGGACTGACAATTTTCAGGGGGGAAAGGGTGTTGAGGGTGCGGGAAGAGACTGGACAATAATCGTACACCTGAAGATGAGAACAGCGGGGGGTGGGGATAAGGACAGAGAGTGGGGTGGGAACTGGCAGGAGGGGAGCTATGGGGAAAAAAGAGGAACAACTGTAATAATCTGCACAATAAAGATTTAAATAAATAAATAAATATATATATATATATATATATATATATATATAAAGGTCACTTACAAAGATGTAAAGTGGGTCATAATCTGGAGACGCAGCTAAGGCCTTGGGTGGTTTCATGTTCAAGATTGAGATCTTGTCAGGGAACTGTGGGGTGATGTCTTGCTTTGGCAGGGCTATCACGGTGGTGGCTTCATCCTGTGCAAGGACCAAGAGCAGTGTTAGTCTGGACGCTGGGACAAGAGGGGAATGCTGAGGGCAATTCCTGAATAGGGGATGCGTTACCTCAGCTCCTTGCTTCAGGGCTCTAGCAAGCTTTTGAGGTCTGTAACTTGCTGAAGACATCTGAACAGAGAATGGCTTGTACCCCCTAATTTTGTACAATTGAGGAACCTGGGGATGAAACAAGATGACTGGTTCAATATCCTTAAAAGTTTGTGACCATTTAATGGAATCTACTCTCAACAATAACACTTCTGAGCTGCCTAGTGGTAAAAGAAAACAAGCTTCATGCCATTGCCAAGAGATTGTAGCAATGGTTCATTTGACTGTGCTGGAGTGACTTGATTCGAGTCCTGGTGCCAGCACACAGGGCACAAGTACTTTCAGTGCCACATGCATAGACATACTTCAAATACTGGTTAGTGGAATTTGTAGGAGAAACCAAGATGGTGGCATAGGTGAACACCGAAATTGCTGCTGGGCACAACTAATACAAAATCACAACTAAAGAAAAAAACAGACACCACCCAGACCCACAGGAAGGCTGGCTGAGTGGAAATTCTATAACTAGAAAGAGACTGAGACTCAGAGGAAGTGCGGAAATAAAGTGCAGAGGTATGGAGGTATGCATGAAGGGGCTCATGGAAAAGGCTGGCAGCATTTCATACCAGAGGGAGGCATAAGCTCCTGATGGCTCTGAACTCCTGTTCCAGGCAAGTTTCTGGGGATTCAGAACCATATGGGAGGAGTTGGACTGCCTAGCACCGCCTGGCACCGGGAGGAACTCCAGAGTGGCTTGAGACCTGGTGCGTCTCAAGGCTGGGCTGAGAAGTGGCCATAGCTGGTTGCTCCGCCCTGTAGACTCCCTGAGTCCCCATCCCACCCAAGCTGCGTGCAGAGGCTTTTGCATATAAAAGACTGGGAAGCCCCAGGCAGAAGCTAAGACAGCACTTCCTTGGAGATACAAGAGCCAGCGTAACCAGTGGGCAGAGTGGGACCACCCAGTCTACAACTCCTCAGACTCATAAAGGACACACTCAGGGGGTAGACTTAGTGGGCACCAAAGCCCCACTGAAGCAAGTCTTGACCCGTAAGGGTGTCTCCAGCATAGAATTTCTCCCACCATAGACACAGCTGAATAAAGCGACTATGTCAATGCAGGGAAGCAGTCAAAATGCAGAGACAAAGAAACAGGTCACAAATGACAGAAATGGAGGAATGCAAATGACTGGATATAGAGTTCAAAACCACAGTTATAAGGCTTTTCAAGAATATTCTAGAGTCTGCCAATAAATTTAGTGAGAGCCTCAAGCATATGAAAAAGGACCAGCTAGAAATTAAGCATACACTGATTGAAATAAAGAATAATATACAGAGATCCAGCAGCAGACTAGAGGATGGCAAGAATCAAGTCAAAGATAAGAAATATGAAGAAGAAAAACCCACCCAGCCGGAAAAGCCAAAAGAAAAAAGAATCCAAAAATATGAAGATAGTGTAAGGAGTCTCTGGGACAACTTCAAGCGTACCAACATCAGAATTATAGGGGTGCCAGAAGAAGAGAGAGAGTGAGATATAGAAAACATATTTGAAGAAATAATGACAGAAAACTTCCCCTACCTGGTGAAAGAAATGGACTTGCAAGTCTAGGAAGTGCAGAGAACTCTAAGCAAAAGGAATCCAAGGAGGACCACACCAAGACACATCATAATTAAAATGCCAAGAGCAAAAGACAAGGAGAGAATCTTAAAAGCAGCAAGAGAAAAGTAGTCAGTTACCTACAAGGAGACACCCATACGACTGTCAGCTGATTTCTCAACAAAAACATTGCAGGCCAGAAGGGAGTGGCAAGAAATATTCAAAACGATGAATAGCAAGAACCTACAACCAAGATTACTTTACCCAGCAAAGCTATCATTCAAATTGAAGGTCAGACAAAGAGCTTCACAGACAAGAAAAAGCTAAAAGAGTTCCTCACCACCCAACCAGTATTATATGAAATGCTGAAAGGTATCCTTTGAGAAGAGGAAGAAGAAGAAAAAGTAAAGATAAAAATTATGAACAACAAATACATATCTATCAACAAGTGAACCTAAAAATCAAGTGAATAAAAAAAGTCTGATGAACAGAATAACTGATGAATAGAATAGAATCAGGGGCATAGAAAGGGAGTGAAATGACAATTCACAGAGGGAAAGGGGCTTGGGGGTGTGGGAAGAGACTGGACAAAAATCGTACACCTATGAATGAGGAGAGTGTGGGGATATAAGGGCTGTGGATGGGGTGGGAACTGGGAGGAGGGGAGCTATGGGGGGAAAAAAGAGAAACAACTGTAATAATATGAACAATGAAGATAAAAAATATATATATTAAAAATAAAAAAATACTGGTTAGTAATGAAAAATATTTATATTTTCAAGGGAGGATTAAAAATGATGGCAGAATAAGTGGATCCTGCACAGACATTCTCCTATGACCAAACTGGAATTACAACTAAAATAGAAAAAAATTTCCTGAATAATCAATGGAAGACTTGCTGAGAGAACCCTGATCACTGTGGAATGAAAGTGGAGACCACATAGAGACTGATAAGAAGGGTGGAGGCATGAAAGTGCTGACTGGACTCCCACAGACAGCAACTGAAGTTTCAGAAAGATATCACAGACTGGGGGGGTGGGGGAGGAGGAGGCGGTTGTCGCTGAGAACTCTGGGGTCTAATCCTTAACCTGAGCTCCCCTAGCAGGGAGCACCAGAGCTGAGAAGGGTGCCCACATAATAACTGGCTGTGAAAAGCAGCAGAGTTGCTGTCTGCCAGGGAGAGGCAGCTAGAAATTCAGGCATCCTCTTAAAGGGCCAATGCACAAAATTCCCTATGGAGCCACCCACCTTGGGCTCCAGCAACGGAAGTCAGACTGGACTGGAACTATGTGAGCAGAAGCCAGGATCAGTGGCTCTGAGGTTAGAGCTCAGAAGACAGACACACTGGTTTCCTGTGCTGTCATTCTCTCATGTTGTGGAGGTCATCTTTCCCACACAGACATTTGTTATACAGGCGGCCTTGCCTGTGGGAAGACAGTTGACCCACCCTATTGGAAAACACCTTGCCCCACAGTGCAGAGTTGCTGAGGACCATTAAGAGACCGAGAATAACAATTAGCTCTCCAGGCAGAAGCAATTGCCCCATACTATTGAAAAAAAAAAACACTCTTGCAACACCTGTGGATGATTGCCTGAGGGCAATTCAAGACAGAATCCTATCAGTCTGTAGACAGAGGCAGTCTCTGGAGGTTTTGAATATTTGTCTGATCTAATTAGTCAGAAAAAGTGTTTGACATTGTCCTGCACTAGAGATTGAGAGACACTGCAGACCTACCTAATACATAGTCACAAACCCAAACAGGCAGCCAAAATGAGGAGACAAAGAAACAACCAACAAATGAAAGAAAAAGAGAATTATCCAGAAGAAGAGCTAAATGAAATAGAGATAAGAAATTTATCTGATATAGAATTCAGTGTAAGGATGGTAAATATGCTCAGCATGAGAAATGATATAATTATAAAAACAGAAATAAAAAATGACATAGACAAATAAAGAACACATTGGCAGGAATACACGGCAGATTAGGGGAAGGCAAGGGTCAAGCCAGTGAATTAGAAGACAGGGTTGAAAAAAAATCACTCAGTCAGAGAACTGAAATAAAAAACAATTAAAAAAACAGGAGAACAGCTTAAGGGAGCTGTGGGACAACATGAAACGTAACAATATTTGAATAGCAGCCATGCCAGAAAAAAGCAGAAAGGGATAGAGAACATGTTTGAAGAAATAATAGCAGAAAACATCCCTAACTTGGTAACGAAAAAAGTCACACAAGTTCAGGAGGCACAGAAGCCCCCAAAAAGAAGAACCCAAACAGGCCCATGCTCAGACACATCATAATTAAAATCCCAAAAATTAAAGACAAGAGAGAATCTTAAAGACAGCTAGAGAAAAGCAAACTGTTACCTATAAGGAGTTCTCATAAGGCAGACACCTGATTTCTCATCAGAAACTCTACAAGCCAGAAGGGAATGGCATGAAGTACCCAAGGTAATAGAAAGCAGTGATCTGAAACCAAGATACTATATCCAGCAAGGCTATCATTCAAAATAAACAGTCAAATAAGAGCTTCTCAGAAAAAAAAAGGCTAAAGAAATACATCACCACCAAGCCAGCATTACAGCAAATGCTAAAGAGACTGCTGTAATGAGAAGAAATGGAGAGAGAAAACTAGGCATGCATAATTAAATGGCAATAAATAAGTACCTACTAATAATAACCTTAAATATAAATGGATTAAAAGCTCCAATCAAAGGCATAGGGTAGCTGATACAAAAACATGACCCAACTATACACTATCTACAAGAGACCCACCCCAGAACAAAAAACCACATAGGATGAGAGTGAAGGGATGGAAAAAACATTTCCATGCAAATGGAAAAGAACAAAAAAACTGAAACAGCAATACTCATATCTGACAAAGTAGACTTCAAAATGAAGGTCATCACAAGAGACAATAAAGGTAAAAAAAGAAAAAGAAAAAGAGAGAAACAATAAAAGTTACTACATAATACTAAAGGGATTGATCCAACAAGAGGATATAAGCCTGGTAATCAGATATTCACACAGTATATAAGCACCCAAATTTATAAAAATCTTCTAGAGGACTTTAATGGAACAATTGACAACAATACAATCATAGTAGGGGACTTTAACACCCTGCTGAATTCACTGGATAGATCTTCCAGAAAGAAACTTAACAAGGAAACCGTGACTGTAAAAGACACACTGGACCAGATGAATTTATTTGATATTTATAGAACATTTCACCCCAAAGCTGCAGAATATGCATTCTTCTCAAGTGCGCATGGATCATTAACAAAGATAGACCACATGTTAGGACACAAAACAAGTCTCTACAAGTTCAAGAAGATTGAAATCATATCAAGCATCTCATCAGATCACAGTGGAATGAAATTAGAAATTAACTATAGTAAAAACACCCCAAAACATTCACACACATGGAGGTTCAATAGCATGTTATGAAACAATGAATGGATTTCCAACAAGATCAAGAAAGAAATTAAAAACTTCCTGGAAGCAAATGAAAATGAATACACAACAACCCAAAATCTCTGGGACACAGTAAAAGCAGTCCTGAGAGGGAATTTCATAGCACTACAGGCCTACCTCAAAAAAAAAAACAAAAAACAAGAAAAAGCCACAATAAATTATTTAACCCTACAACTTGAAAGAGAACAGCAAGAAAACTTAGAGTAAGCAGAAGAAAGGAAATAATAAAGATTAGAGCAAAAATAAATGACATAGAGACAAAAAAATACAAAAAAATCAATGAAAACCAAGATCTGGTTCTTTGAAACAATCAACAAAATTGATGAAACAGACTCATCAAGAAACAAAGAGAGAGGACCAAATAAATAAAATCAGAAATGAAAATAGAGAAGTAACCACTGACACCACAGAAACATAACAGATTGTAAGAAAATACTATGAACAACTATATGCCAATAAGCTGGCCAATGTGGATAAAATGGACAGGTTTCTAAAAAACAAACAAGCTCCCAAAACTGAATCAGGAAGAATTAGAAAACACGAATAGGCCAATAGCAACTCATGAAATCGAAGCTGTAATCAAAAAACTTCTAGCAAACAAAAGTCCTGGTCCTGATGGCTTCACAGGAGAATTTTACTAAACATTCAGTAAAGAACTAACACCTATCCTCTTCAAACTATTCCAAAAATCTAAGAGGAAGAAACACTTCCAAGCTCTTTCTAAGAGGCCAGCATTATCCCAATTCCAAAGCCAAATAAAGACACTACAAAGAAAGAGAATTGCAGGCCAATATCCCTGATGAACATAGATCTGAAATCCTCAACAAAATATTAGCAAATTGGATTCAGAAATATATTAAATGGATCATACACCATGACCAAGTGGGATTTATTTCAAGGGATGCAAGGCTGGTACAATATTCACAAATAAATAAATGCGATACATCACACAAACAAATTGAAAGACAAAAATCACATGATCTATCAATAGATGCAGAAAAAGAATTTGACAAAATCCAACAGCCATTTTTGATAAAAACTCTCAGCAAAGTGGGAATAGAGGGAGCATATCTTAACCCAATAAAGGCCATATATGACAAACCATTTCCCCTAAGAATGAGAATAAGAGAGGGATGTCTGCTTTCCTCACTCTTATTCAACATAATACTGGAAGTTCCAGCTGCAGTGATCAGACAAGAAGAAAAGGCATCCAAATTGGAAAGGAGGAAGTAAAACTCTCATTATTCACAGATGACATGATATTGTACATAGATAACCCTAAAGACTTCACGAAGAAACTACTAGACTTAATAAATGAAATTGGCAATGTAGCAGGATACAAAACCAACACTCCAAAATCGATGGCCTTTTTGTATACCAATAATGAATCCCATTTACCATTGCAACAAAAAATATTAAGATACTTAGTAATAAACTTAACCAAAGAGGCGAAAGACTTGTACTTGGAAAACTACAGGAAGTTAAAAAAAAAAAGATAGAAGAAGATATAAACAAGTGGAAGAATATTCCATACATGGATTGGTAAAATCAACACATTAAAATGTCCATACTACCTAAGGCAACCTACAGATTTAGTGCAATCCCTATTAAAATACCGACAGCATATTTCACAGACCTAGAACAAATATTTCAAAAATTTATATGGAATCAAAAAAGACACCAAATAGCTGCAGCAATCTTGAGAAAGAAAAACAAAGTTGGAGGAATCACAATACTAGATATCAACTTATACTACAAACCATTCTAAGCTAAACAGCCTGGTACTGGCACAATAACAGGCACATTGATCAATGGAACAGAAAATAGGACCCCCAGAAATTGATCCAAGCCATTATGCTCAATTAATATTTAATAAAGGAGTCAAAAACATACAATGGAATCAAGAAAGTTTCTTTAATAAATGGTGTTGGGAAAACTGGACAGGTACACACAAGAAACTAAAAATAGACTTCCAACTTACACCATACACAAGAATAAACTCAAAATTTATTAAAAGAATTAAATGTAAGTCAGGGAACCATAAAAATCTTAGAGGAAACCATAGGTAGCAAAATTTCAGACATCTCTCATAGCAATATGTTTATGGATACAGCTCCTAGGGCACAGGAAACGTAAGGAGAAAATAAGTAAATGGAACTATCTAAACTAATAAAAGCGAAATAGTAAAATTAACCGTTTCTCCGAGACAGGGTAAGCCACGCCCACCAGCCAATCAGAGTGGCTGTATGCAAATTAGCCCAGGCAAGATGGCAGATGAATCATGGAAACCAGCGGGCAGCAGAGTGGGCTGGGCAGGTGGTGGCTGATGCCTTGCAGGGTCCAGGCGGAAAGGCCCC
>PVJC01043195.1:0-14609 GCA_004026665.1 Murina feae
AGGCAGGCAGTTGCAACAGAACCCTTTGGTTTGCTCAAGTTCCATGGCTGTTGGCCTCCATCTTGGCTGGGTTAATTTGCATACAGCCGCTCTGATTGGCTGTTGGCCTCCATCTTGGCTGGGTTAATTTGCATACAGCCGCTCTGATTGGCTGGTGGTAACGGTCACATTTGCATGTTTTGCTTTTATTATAGAAGATAGCTGACAGAATCTTTGGGAGGGCCAGAAAATCAGACATGGTGGCCTCCTAGGCAAGAAAAATATTGAACTCACACCCTTGCTGGGCATGGACACTGCAGGCTGAGCAAGAGAGACTTAGGTCTATGAACCCTGTCACTCTGGCCTCTGTGCCATGCCTCTCACCAAGCATGCCAGGAAAAGGGAATCCTGGTGCAGTCTCCTTCCCTCCTTGCTCTCTTCCAAACCCAGTCTTCTTTCGATGAGTCTGATTGGCCTGAGGCTAGGTGCCTGTGGTTGGGAAACTCAACTCTGGTTTCTACCCTGGGATACAAGGCTCTAAGAGGGAAACTCTATAAATTCAAGGAGGCAATTTATGGCTAGTGGCCACAAAGCTTGAAACACTACAGTCTGAGAATGTATGGTGCCTGGCACATAATGAAAACCCAGCCGTAGTCAGTTTGGCTTAGTGGATAGAGAACATCACCCCTGGAAAGTCCTGCGTTTGATTCCAGTCAAGGGCATGTTCCTAGGTTGCAGACTTGATCCCCAGCCCTGGTTGGGGTGCTTGTGGGAGGTAACCAATTAATGTGTCTCTCCCCCTCCCTTCTACTCTCCCTAAAAATCAATGGAAATATATCCTTGAATGAGGATTAACCAAAAAACAAAAAGAAAAAAGAAAACTCAAAGGTATTATGAAAAGAAAATAAAACAAATTACATTACTCTTGATATGCATGCATATATCCTTTCATTAGCTCTTTCTTACTTTTTAAAAAAATTTATTGATTTTTTACAGAGAGGAAGGGAGAGGGATAGAGAGTTAGAAATATCAATGAGAGAGAAACATCGATCAGCTGCCTCCTGCACACCTTCTACTGGGGGGGGTAGCCTGCAACCAAGGTACATGCCCTTGACCGGAATCAAACCTGGGACCCTCCAGTCCGCAGGCCGACACTCTATCCACTGAGCCAAACAGGTTAGGGCTCTTTCCTACTTTTTTATGCACATATCAGGTGTATAAAATATTTTAAAGAGCACACATGCATCTAAGTGTAAATTGCAAGACAAGCTGAGTATGTTAGATGTGTTGTGTTTTCTCTCTAGCTTCACTTTCCACCCTTCTCCATCCTACTCCAGAGACTAGAATTCTGATCAACAGCAGCAGGCTTCCTTAGTCTCTGAATTCTGCCTGAGTTTGCCAAGGGGAATACTAGCAGGAGATCAGAGAGAGAAAGGAGAGAAAAGACAGGATATTTATTCCCCAGGCTCTTTGCAGGATTCCTTTGGGTTGGCTCTATCCCTTGACACAATCACATAATGTTTACAATATTGTCAATGAGAGGTGACAGTAAGTAGTGAGTGGGAAAGATGAGTAAACTCTGTCGTTTAAAATGCTGCTGGATTTTGTAACAGAACACGTTTGTGTTCTACAGCTTGGTTTCTTCATTTTTTGGTGCAGCCTTCTGAGGACGGTGAGCTATTACACTCTCAGCATCTTGTGGTTCTGCTCCGCTGACTGGCTTCTTTGAGCCCGAGGATGGAAACAACGCCCTGGTAACCAGCCCTGTGGTACTGCACTGTCTTTTGTAGTTTCCCTGCATATAGACCATACCCTTGAGAGCGACACCTTAATTAAATTCTCCCCAAATGTGCAATTTGACTGTGATCTCTCTTTCCTACCTGGCCTCTGATCAATACCTTGAAGATTTGCTGTTGAAGGATATTGTAGATAAACATAACAATATTTGTGTAGAGTTTATAAAAACGTGTATTACATCTTTTGTATTGTTGGCATAATTTAAAATGCGCACACAAGCCTGGCCAGGGTGGCTCAGCCAGTTGGAGTATCATTCCCTGCACCAAAAGGGTTGATTTGTGGTCTGGGCATATACCCGGGTTTCGGGTTAGATCCCCTGTCAGGGGACATATGGAAGGTAACTGATTGATGTGTCTCTCTCACATGTATGTCCCCCCCGCCCTTTCCTCTTTCTAAGCATGTCCTTGGGTGAGGACTGAAAAAAATGAAAACATAAAAATAAAATGCATAGAGGGACAATGGGAATAGGGACAGTGACAATTAAAGTTTGAGGAAGGTAAGCTTTCACTTCCAATAATTAGTTAATTTGGTAAATATTTATTTGGTTCTTTCACAATTCCAAGCCCTGAGCAAAAAATTCAAATAATAAAATACATAAAAATAGAATTCAACTGTAAGTATTAAAGAGATAAGTTCTCAGACAAGTAGGATTTATTTTCAGCAACTTTCCAGTATATAATAGCTATTGAAATAGAAAAAAAATGACTAGAATTATTTATGTGGTCATAATAAATAATTGATAACAGGAATGGAAATGTATAAACACTGTTTAGATTTTCTGGTTTCTTCTGATGGTTATGTTGAATTCTATAAAGTAATATTGCAAGGGTTTTTATAAAATTATAATTTTTGAAACATAGGAGTATTGAGAAGGAACCATCCAATTATTTCTGGGCAACTCAATTTTCATGAGAGTAAAGCAGAGGTTAATTCATATGTGGAGTTAAAATTCCAAGGGTGTGTAAGGATCACTCAGTTAACAACTAATTCTCTCTTAATTTTGTACACAAATGTGTACACACACAGACATGCACATGCATACCGCTTAAATATTACAACTTCAACTTTATTTTATCTAGTGATATTGTTTTTGGCTACATTTATAAAGCGCTTTCTGTCTTCTTGTGAAATGAGTATATAGTAAAGGAATATATAAATGTTTACATTTAAAGCATCATTTTATGCAATTATGAAGCATGTATAAGCAATAGCGATAGTTTTAAAATCTTTCATAATTACTCCTATTTATATCATCCAGATGTCAGTAGTAGAGATTTTACAAACTATTTTCATATCCTGTTTTTTTTTTTTTTGTTTTGTTTTTTGCTTCTGAGGCTCCCCACCCATTTTGTCAATGGCAGTTGTCCTTCCAGAAGGAGGGCGGGTACCATCTGGAACAAAGAGGGCATTGATCAGCTGTGAGTCTGAAAGCCAACTTTTAAAATAAACTCCAGCAAGAGTTGAGTCTTTTAGAGAGTGAAAATAGTTTTCTAAAATTCCAGAGAGAGAGAGAGAGAGAAAGAAAGAGAGAGAGAGAGAGAGAGAGAGAGAGAGAGAGAGAGAGAGAGAGAGAAGGAAAAGAAGAAGGAAAAGCAAAAGGAGAGAAATTCCTCCTGTTCATGTATCAAAAGCAAAGAGAGATCTTTGTGTATAAATCCCAAGGGAGAGGAGGCAGTGGAGAGGCTCCTGGTCAGAGAGACAGACACTGAGGGAGCCCAGGGCACTCAAAGAGGAGTGTCCTGGCTTAGCCCTGGGCTCAAACCCTGGGTGTGGTGACTGCAAGTACATTTGGGTGTGGTGTGTGAAGGCTTTTAGAAAAATCATAAAAGAGAAACTGCAGAATCCGGCATGGTGGGATGTGGGCACTGCCTGTGAAGACTGAAGACCACCTAGCATAAGTGCTTGGTTCAACAAGACACATCCCAGGCTGTCCTCATATCTCCCCAAACTTTCGCAGTCCCACAGTCAAATTCACATTCCCTCAGGAGGCCGGTTGCTGCAAACTTACTCCATCTGGTTGTAAGGTACCACAGAGTTCTGAATGTGCCCACACAGGTGAGAGCCATTGCTTCTTCTTCCCCTTCCTTTCTCATCCCAGGCTTGGGATAAATTTGGCTAGATTTTCTCAATTATGTTTTGTATTCCTTGGTTAAGCAGATGTAAAATTTATGTCTACGAATTCTCATGAGCTGTCCCCCATACTCCTGAGACAACTCCCAATCAATTTTTTTGACAGTGGTTCTCCCCTCTCTCCGCCTTTGCATATTACTGGATCTAATGTTGTGGCTAAATCCTTATGACTGGCCTGCACCTCATTCCATGCTCGGGGGAGACAGATGAATGCAGGGACGTAATTCGAAGGGACCCAGGAGTCAGGAAATCCAGGCTGTTCTGCCTCCTCTCAGATGGTTCCAATTTTGCTAGTATGACAGCCTTTGCCAAATAGGCCTTAATTTTAACCATAGAAACCTGGCAAGTCAGACAATTCAGTTCAACATTGCAATCCAGCATTGGGGACTATTAGTTTTGGATCTGATTTTAAGTGGTCTCAGAATACCGGTTACAAACAGAAAGGTTTTCCTGAAGCCAAGTCATACGGTGTCCCTGTGTTTCCTCATCTGCCTCCAGCCAGGCAACCTGGGACGAGAGCATGTGCTTCCCACTGCAACTGTCTAATCGCATGAGAGGCAGTCATTGGCTCTGGTGTTCTCAAATTTCATTTTCTTTTATTTTGTCCTTTCATTTTTGCTTTTTTATTTCTTTATTCCCAAACCAGTGCACAGGTATTGGGAGATGAGGGGGTGGGGGGAAACACAAGTAATTTGAAAGATCTTAAAAAGTCTCATATTTTCCATTTCAAAGTAACCACTTTTACCAACGTGGTGCTTATCATTTTAGAATGAGCGGTTCAGGAAGAAAGATACAGAGGGAGGGACAATTTTACGTGCATTTCTTATTTCCTTGGAATTGTTTCAAAGCAGAATCACCAAGGCCTGGCTTTGGCGAGGACAGTATTCACTTCATCTTTGCCCCACATGGATGGCTGACTTGCTCCTCCATCCTGGAAAGGGGTTGTCCAATCTTCCATAACCCTACAAGCAAATCTGCACCCCCTCAAAGGGATGGTGCAACGCCACTGCTGACTCTACCTGTGGTAGCCACCTCCTTCTGACTGTAAGGCATGGAGATGAATTTTCTGAATAAAAATGAGTGCTCTTTTATGCATACTTGTGCCAGATTTGCAATCGCCAATCTATCTATGGTTCAGTACCTCCAAGGACAAACCTCACTCTGTTTTTCTAACGCAAAATTCTTGGCTTCAACTCAGCATTTGTGCTCTGCTCTCCTCTTTCTATGGATAGGTCAATCGCTCCCATATCCCACATCCAAATTATGGCAGGAGCTAATGTACTAGATGCTGCTACCTTTTTTTGAACAGAATGTTCTGAGCTAAGTGACCTCATAAATCACTGGCTGGTCTTTTGGCACATGTGTGTCTGCTCTGGTCCATTTATTGGCAGCCCTTGTTCAAAAAACAGGTGAAGTCTTCTTTCATAAAAGAGGCAAGATGGGAAAGGTCTGGGTGGGTGTGGCAGGCAGCGTGAATAGAATTTCAGCAATGAGGTGGCCAACAAAAGAAGCGGCTGGAGAAGGTGAGAGGGGGTTTAAGGGAAAGCTATTGAGGAGGTGAAAAATGACAGGACGGATCTCAGTGAAAGATTATTAAACTCTTAGATTTCTGGTTTACATAAGTGGGTTTAGAGAGAGAGACCACGAATATGAAAGAGGTAGCTGGTTTGGGCATTTATTTTTAGGAGTATCTAATTTGGAGAATGTGTGGAGCATCGAGGAGATAGTCTCTCTTTGCAAATACTAGTACAAATCTAGAAGCGAGGGCAGAGGTCTGGCTGGAGATAATGACCTGGGAGTCGTTGCGTGTAGATTGCAGATTTCAGTCTATTGCTTGGGAATCTATACTCTCTCAACCCTGGAATAAAACCAGATGGTGGCAAAAAGATGGTGGAAAATTGAGTTTTGAAGGGAGCACTATGTCTTTTTAAATGTGTTTCTCTTCATCAGATTTATAAGTTACTAGTGCTAGTAGTAAAAATCAAGCATTAATTCTCCCCTCCAAAAAAAAACTTAAAAAAAATAATTATGTGTCACCGTCATCATTGCTGAGAATGGCTTTAAGTGATACAACTCTGGTTTTAAATCCTAGTTTTATTATTTACTATGTAAATCGACTTCGGGCAAGTTTTAAAACTTCATCTGTGGACTAGAAATGTTGCTTAGTATTGTAGCAAAAACTGAGCTCATGGATGCAAAGTATCGAAATGTTTGCTCTTATTATTTTACTAAAAACTTTGTTAGTAAACACAAAACTATCTGTAAGAACTCTTCTAGATTCCCTTATTACATCACTCTTCCCCATTTACTGCTCCTAAGTTTCAGCATTTCAACCACAAAATCTTTCTTACTGAAATCATTTAGATTCTTTGGAGCCTCCCCATGCCATTTGAGGTGACTTGACTGCAGTTTTGAGGAGTAAATTAAATGACTTTCATTTTTCTTTAAATCTTAAGTGATTGTTAGATTTAATCACATGTTAAAGATTCTATTTTGTGTGTGGATCTGGCTGTTACTTGGATGACTCAGTGGCCCAGGTTTTTGTGTGGCATCTGGAGGGGCTAGGCATTTGTGGTTGGGTGGATGATTGCATTGCCACTGCTGCGTGTTTGGGATATTTGGGCTACTTTGAGCAGTGTAGCATCTTGCTAGCAACTTCTTTCAAGTTCATTATTGCTGTTGCAAACTTCAAAAGATCTTCCCAGCCCTTCGACTGTTGAGCTTTTTACAAAGCCAGAGCCAGTCTCAAATAAATCACTAGGCATATGCTGATGACAGAAAATGACTCTAGAGTTATCTTCCCATTTACGCTTTATTGTTATATTTAGAAAGCGAACTTCCCTTGACCTTGACATAGCTGCCCTATATTATTTTGGTCCTCAGTTATATTTTGCTGTGTAAATACTTTAACAGTTATTTGCTTAATGGTCATCTGTGCTAGCTAGGGGGTAAATTCCTGAGGGATCTAGACAGGCAGAAAATTCACTCAGAGTGGAGAGAAGACAAATCACTAAATACATTTTGTCAAATTAAACCAACTTAATGGATGTATAATGAAAACCACTGTCAGTTTTATTGCATCAGAAAATGTTTTCAGCTGAAGTTCATTGTAACCAAATCTGAGGTAAAATGAAAAGAAACTCATTCTCCCAAGACAACTAGAATCTTCACTGCTGAGATTTACCATCTTTCCCGGACTAGACATGTAGGTTGAGGTGTGTAAGAGGGCCAGCCAGGCATGTGGGCACTGAAGTGTGGGGCCCTCTTCCTACCAAGTGTATAGACTAAAGAAAAAGTTATTTAAAAAATGATGTTTTTTGGCTCTGACTCAGCAACAGTCTTAGACCCATATGAACACATAAAGCTTTGGTAACCAAGTTGACTAAGGATTCACTTCCTGTGTCCTGTCCATGTAACTTTCCTGACCCTCACAGGGTCAGGGAAAAGGAACTTGGTTCTCTCTCTATACCATTCTATATAATAAAAGGATAATATGCAAATTGTCCCCTGGACCGGGAATTCAACTCAAGTTCGACCAGGGGGCAGGGCCGGCCAGGGGGAGGGGCCCCAGACAGTTGGCAGGCCGACCCCACCCCTGATCGGCTCCCCACACCCCAATTGAGGGCGGGGCCAGCCTGCCAACTGCCTGGGGCTCCTCCCCCTGGCCGGCCCTGCCTCTGATCAGTCCCCCACACCCCAATTGAGGGTGAGGCCAGCCTGCCAACTGCCTGGGGCCCCTCCCCCCAACCAGCCTGGCCCTATCCACCTTAATCAGGGTGGGCCCACTGGACCCCACCAGTGCATGCATTCATGTGCCAGATCTCTAGTTATAAGAAAACAGAATAGTCTAAAACTTATTCTTGAGCAGAGAAGGTAAGCACAAGCTTAGCTAAGTTTGAAGCCTACACTAAACGTAAAGGGCCAGGGCTGGTTGTAAAAGGATGAATCCTTCCTCCAGATTGTAGATTTTAAGACTTCAAGATTAGAATAGTGGGAGAGAACTTTCAAATATGAACTCTGTCACTAGTAATTAACAGCTTCCAAATGTGGCAAACTGGATTTCTCGTCTCCTAGGTAATATATTCATATGGCATCTGAATTATATAGTCATACTGATGAGATCATTTTCTCTTTTATTTTTCCTTTGTGTTCTTGGTTATGACCCACTTTATTAAGCAGAACTTCAAGTTTATACCATGGAACCCAACCATGATAAAAATCTAAGGATCTAATTGTTAAGGGAGAATGTCTCTTCTCTTTTCTTTAACCATTATAAATTTTAGAATACATTTTAAAATTTGCAATACATGGTTTACTCAACGTACCTTATACCAATAATTGCAATAATTATATTTCAAGTGTTTTTAGAAGTCATGGCTTTGTACTACTCTAGTTACCTTAGTTATAAAAACATTGACTTTACTTAGAGGTTATAGCCTTTTCAAATATTTTAAAATAGTATTAAACAATGGACTCATTCAGTTTCAAACAATTACCTCAGGCTTTCATTCCCTACATTCCAGCCAATCACCTTGGAGTGGTCCATTTGTCTTTGACTACCCTGGCAGTTCCCTTCTCTACTCTTCCCTTCTCTTTGTATCCCATTCACCCACAAGGAATTGGGTAATCTATAATAATTACCTCTTCCCTTTATTCATTCACTGATCCAAGGAATATGAGCTGCATTGCTAACTTTCTAACAAGTAAAATGTAAAGTGTTGATTCTAGAATGAGAATGAATGAGCCAGTGGTAAGAAATAGTGGCTTAAGCTATACTTTGTATTTCTCATGAGGCAGTAAGGCTCACTCACTATGCGCAGAATTATGGAAAACAAAACAAAGTACAGTGCAACACATTGGCAATTAATTTGATCCTGTGCCTCTCAACAGAAACAAGAAGCCAATCTTCAAGAGTTTCTAAACATGTGGCATCTGCCTCCTTGCCAGTCATAATATACTAATTAACATGTTTGTTCTTCTTTACAAACTTTATGTAAGTTATACACAGCACACAGTATGGGACAGGGAGTACAGTAGTCCTGAGTCTTTAGGACAAGCCATGCAGGAAGTGATAGAAAGGGCATTCCATTCATCAAGTTACAGCCTGTTCACTTTTCAAACCACTAGGATGTATGCCATTTATTTGCTCCTTTCTTATTTTATATGGATCTCTTAATTCTGGGAAAATCACGTTACCATCTGTGCCAACGGTAAAAAATAGGAAATATAATTCCTGCTACTTTGTTGCTCTACAAGTAGGAAGTGTTTACAGATCTTGACTCATTATTAAATTAGCTCCCCCCCTCTAATTTTATTGAATTGCAATCAACATATAACACTGTATTAGTTTATTTGATATATGTATATATTGTAGAATAATTGCAATAAGTTTACTTAGCATCCACCACCTCATATACTTACAAATTATTTTTTCTAGTGTTGAGAACTTTTAAGATCTACTCTCTTAGCAACTTTCAAATATACAAAACATTATTGTTAACTATAGTCACCATGTTTTACTTTGAATCCTCAGAACTTATTTATTTTATTGTGGGAAGTTTATAGCTTTTGACTCCACCAATTTCCTGGACTCTCCAACCATCTGAATTAGATACTTTTAATGCTTAAATTTTAATTCGAATATACCAAAACACATGATAAAGAATATACAGGATGAAGAAAAAATGCAATTATTAGTTTAATTTTAAGGAAGGTCATTCTATTTGTAGAAAATTATAAACAATAATATTGAAGATCCTCATTGGTTAGTTCAAAGGAATGAAACATTGAAAACACATTGTTTCACATTAATAATATGATCCCACAAGGTTCAGTTGTTAGAATCAAACACATTGAAGATATTGTTTTTTCTCTGGAAAACCTGTCTAAAATATATCTTTGAAATCTCCATAAAGAAATGACTCCCAAACCTGGTAACATCATCTTGCAAACACAGGCAGTTCAGAGAGCTGCAGCATGGTACTTTAAGAATTTGAACTTTGGGTGACCAGTCTATCACTAACTGTGTAAATAGCAAAGAAGGAAAAAGATTACTATAAAATTGAATGCATATTTTAATAAAGATACATATTTTGTCTGAGAGTTTTCTAATATTAATATTTTGCTAGTGGTGTTTAGTATATCATCTTGTTGGAAGGCAGAATCCTTAGCTTTAAAACATAATCTTTCAAATTTGTACTTTCCTATCGATGTGGGTTGTCAGAAAATCTTTTGGATTAATAATTGTCAATGTAATGGGGGAGGTCCTGTTAGAATCCAGGAAAAGGGTCATATGAAAAAAAGTATATGGAATACTTCCCTGAGAAAGAGAGAAGGGGCAGAGCTTTATTTTATATTGGGAATGAGAATTATGGGCAAACTCTCGCTTGCTTATCTTTACAATGGCTTAAGTGCTGTAGATGAAAAAAAAATGAGAAATTTCCCAAGTATTTCATGAAAAAGGACTAAATGCTGATAAGAGATTCTATCTCCATTCAATTAAACACAATCTTGAGTGACACAACAGTGCATCAAGCTTTGTGACAGTACAGAAGGATAAAAAGAGTTTCAACACTTACGAAACTTACAATCTTATCATATAGGCAAACATATTAAAAACATGTTCCACGGCCAAGGATAATGACATAAATGCCATTAGTATTCAGTAGGTGTCGGATTCTGTTCGTCACAATGTTCAAGTTCCTCTCTGAAGTGCAAGGAGAGCCCTTTAGTTTCCTCCCTGCAACATCTGGATTTCATAGGCCGACTCTGAGGGTCAAACATACTTTTAGTTTTTCATTAAAAGAACTGTCATATTAATTGGAAAGTATATAATATTTACCAAAAGCTTATGAGCACTGGGATTGATTTTTAGCCATTTCTGACTCCTATTGAATATCCATCCACTACATTGGTTACTACACTAAATATTCAATAAACTACTGTAAAAGAAAATGTAATTTTTATATAGAATGAAAGAAAGAGAGAACAATTTAGTATCTCTCTCTCTCTCTCTCGCTCTCGCTCTCGCTCTCTCACACACACATACAAACACACAAACACACACCCTGTAATGGCTAAATGCACAGCTTAAAAATTTGATACCTGGGTATTAAAAATCCAAGTTCTACCTCTTGCTACCTGTGTATTCTTGGGCAAGATGCTTAACTTAAGTGGATCTGAGTTTCTTTATTTGCAAAATGGCCAATATGAGTACATATTTGATGAAATTTTGTGAAGATTAGATTTAATAATGTAAATAAAGTGTGCAGCATAATTTCTTACACAAAAAAGTACTCAATAATTACTAAACTACTATATTATTTGCCACCTGCCTATATTTAAAAAAAATCTGTGGCAACTAACACTAAGAAACAAATATAATAAGACAAGACAAAGAACCAGGACATAGAATTGACAGTTAACTTTTTTCAAGTTCTTTAATCAAATAAATGAAATTTATTTGTAACTCAGAAAAACATGCCCCAAACCAGGTAATATTTTATGAAAAAGATAGATTGTTGCTGCATGTTCAATAATTGTGTTAAAATTTATTCTTTACAAATTTATTTGAGTTAGGTGAAAATATTCTAAAATAGAGAATGTAAAAAACCCTCAAAACACCAATGCAACAAATTTAGAAAGAATGCCTCAGGTTCTTAGTTAATAGTTAATGAATCTGAAGAGTAGTTGATTAGGTTTTTGTCTAGCTATAGGAAAATGCACTCTCTAGAAATCCAGATGTTTGGTCCTAAAACATGCTGACTGGGTAACTGACAAATTTTTTAAAATTATTATCTCATATAATAAAAGGCTGGTATGAAAATCTACCAAATGGTGGAACGGCCAGTCACTATGACACATACTGACCACCAGGGTACAGATGCTCAACATGGGAGCTGCCCCCTGGTGGTCAGTGTGCTCCTACACAGGGAGTGCTGCTTAGCCAGAAGCTGGACTCAGGGCTGGTGAGAACAATGGTGGTGGTGGGAGCCTCTCCAGCCTCCAAGGCAGCGCTAAGGACGTCTGACTGCCAGCTTAGGCCCTCTCATCCCCCAAGGGCTCCCGGATTGCAAGAGGGTGCAGGCTGGGCTGAGGGACTATCCGAGTGCATGAATTTTATGCTCCAGGCCTCTAGTAGTGAATAAAAACATTTCTTAGAGATGCTCAGCTTAGTGGAACTATGCCTTCCTCCATCCAACTGCTCATCAAAACCTGTTCAAAGATTCTAAAACCTGCTATATTTTAAAATTTATTTTAGGAGACTGGTCCATTAGTCTTTAGGTTAGCTATGCTAATATCAGCCCAGTTTCCAAGTTTAAATATTTCTTAACTGTGAGGCTGTGCTATTTGCCCCATCTATATCTCTTCCAATATCAATATCTAGCTGGATTGATACTCTTCATGAAGTTACACTTTAACCATTTCCTGGGCATTTAATAATACAGGAAGGACCTCCTGCTTTCAAATTAAGTCGCTACCCTAGACATGGGACCCAGTTTTCAGTTGTTCCCTTGTGCTCTCATAATAAAGTATTTTTTTTGTTGTTTCTTTTTTGTCTTTTATTTATTTATTTTTTATTGCATAAAGTATTAAAAAAATTAGTACATATATCTCTTTTTTCCCCCTGCCCTTCCCCAAGCCTCCCCTATCCCCCAGTGTTTTGTGTCCATTAGTTATGCTTAAATGCATGCATAAAAGTCTTTTGGTTGATCTATTACCCCCCACCCCCAACCCCATCGCCAACCCTCCCTGTTCTTGTTGCTGTAATTTGTTTCTGGTTTCTTGGGATATGTTCCCAGAAGTGAGATCACTAGGTCAAAAGGGAGTTCCATTTTTAATTTTTTGAGAATACTCCATATGGTTTTCCACAGTGGCTGCACCAATCTGCATTCCCACCAGCAGTGCATGAGTGTTCCTTTTTCTCCACATTCTCTCCAGCACTTGTCATTTGTTGATTTGTTGATGATAGCCATTCTTACAGGTGTGAGATGGTACTTCTTTGTTGTTTTGATTTGCATCTCTCGGATAATTAGTGACTTTGAGCATGTTTTCATATGTCTTTTGGCTTTCTGAATGTCTTCTTTCGAAAGGTGTCTATTTAGGTCCTTTGCCCATTTTTTGATTGGGTTATCTTCTTTTTGTTAACTTGTATGAGTTCTCTATAAATGTTGGAGATTAAACCTTTATTAGTGATCACATTGGCAAATATGTTCTCCCATGCAGGGGACTTTCTTGTTTTGCTGATGGTTTCTTTTGCTGTGCAGAAGCTTTTTATTTTGATAGAGTCCCATTTGTTTATTTTCTCTTTAGTTTAGTCTAATGCCCTAGGAGCTGTATCGGTGAAGAAACCACTTCGGCATATGTCTGAGATTTTGTTGCCTTTGTATTCCTCTAGTATTTTTATGGTTTCCCATCTTACATTTAAGTCTTTTATCCATTTTGAGTTTATTTTTGTGTATGGTGTAAATTGGTGGTCTAGTTTCATTTTTTTTTGCATATATCTGTCCAATTTTCCCAGCACCATTTATTGAAGAGACTGTCTTGATTCCATTGTATGTTCTTGCCTCCTTTGTCAAATATTAATTGAGCATATTAGTTCAGGTCGATTTCTGGGTTCTCTATTCTATTCCATTGATCTATATGTCTGTTCTTGTGCCAGTACCAGGCAGTTTTGAGAACAGTGGCTTTATAATACAGTAGCTTGATATCTGGTATTCAGATCCCTCCTACTTTGTTTTTCTTTCTTAGGATTGCTGCAGCTATTCGGGGTCTTTTTTTTATTCCTGATGTATTTTTGGAGAGTTCGTTCTAGGTTTGTAAAATATGCCGTTGGTATTTTAATGGGGAGTGCGTTGAATTTATAGATAGCTTTGGGTAGTATGGACATTTTTATGATATTGATTCTACCAATCCATGAACATGGTATGTTCTTCCATCAGTTTATGTCTTCCTCTATCTCTTTTTTCAACGTCCTGTAGTTTTCTGAGTAGAGGTCTTTTACCTCTTTAGTTAAGTTTATTCCTAGGTATCTTAGTTTTTTTGGTGTGATGGTAAATGGGATTTTTTTTAGTCTAAAGTATTTTTGTTTTTGTCCAGTATTCCATTCTTATCCCACTATCTATCTGTGATAGTACTTCCAAGTTCTGCTGTCAGGTATGTGTAGCCTATTTTGATGTGACTTTTCTATTGCTCCCTACACATCAAAGTTGGTCTGCTAATCGTACCCTATCAAGGCTGGGAGGAGAGTGGCCGCATCTATTACATGGTCCTATAAGCCATATTGGTGCCTGTAAGCTCACAACACAACTCAAGGATGACGGCAGCCTCTGTCCAAATTCATGATCATGTTCCTTCACCTATGACTGCCTTTCCTGTGCTATGGGCTTTTGAAAATCTTGAGTTGACTCTTGTCTGAAACAAAGTCTAACTTTTAATGTTTCTAGGTACTGTGTCTTAACTGCTCAATGACATTTCTGAACCTGTGCATTTAGCTCTGAGCCCAGTCATTTCCCTCAATTCAATGTTTGGTTCTTCAGCCAGTTCCAAAATTTTCCATGGGCACTGCCTTATTGTGACTTGTGCTTCAATACCAAAATATGAAAATAGCCAATCACCAAGTCAGTTGGAAGGAATAAGGGAAGTAATTTCAGAGGAGGAACGCTTCATACCGAATGATTTTCTTGATTAGGATGATGGTTTCA
>PVJC01043196.1:0-14620 GCA_004026665.1 Murina feae
ATTTCCTTGATGGCTGATTTCAAGCTGCTAGGGTGATGTCACTGAGTTGGAAAGAAATGTGTACGTGGCACTCCTGAGCTGGTGGCTCTGGCCTGAGGCAGATGAGGGAATGAGGACAGTGTGATACATGTGTTTCTTCTGTCTTCTATATTATCTGAGCAAAGCACCAGCTGTCCTAGGGAAGATTTTCCCTCCTTTGAGCTTTCTATGCACACCCCATTTTAGGGTGCTGAAAGAGCTTTTCTCTGTGCATTAGTGGTGAGAGCAGATGGTCTCCAGAACTCATATGTTTACATGGTAGAATGACAGATTGGACATGCCAATATTTAAAGATTTTTTAAAATGTTATTTTTATTGTATATGTAACATAAAATATATGGATCATAAAATTTATCATTCTAGTCATTTTAAGTGTACAATTCAGTGCCATTAACATTTCCAATGTTGTGCGTCACTGTTGATTCATTTCCAGAACTTTTTTTTATCACTCCTAACTTAAACCCTGTACCCACTCAGCAGTTACGCCCATTCCCTTCTTCACCTAGTCCTTAGTAACCTTTATTTTACTGTCTCTATGAATTTACTCCTGTAAATGGCATCATATGACATGTGCATAATGTGCCTGTGAAAAATCTAAGTACATAATGTCAGCAAGCTGTTGGACATAAAAAATTAACATGTAGACTGGAAACAGCCCTCAACACGTGGCTCATAGTTCAAATCACAGGAGACCGGGTCACCTAATAAGTGCAGGGATAAGGACTTGTGGGAGCATCTGCTGTGATGGCAGGAGGAGGAGGAGCCCTGGGCTGCCCAAGAGCAAGGAGAGGAGAGCCCATGGAGGGGAGGCCAGGGCTGTGAGGACCAGGAAGTGGAGACATACAGAAAGGAGCGAGTCCCAGGGCCAGCTGCTTTGCAGAAACAGTAGGGCAAGGCCTGGGCGTTCTGTTGACATGAAAGAAAAGGGTAGGTAGCCTGATGTTCTTAATGATACTTCATTTGCTTCTGTGAGCTCAACAGTCCGAAAACTGGCATCTGGTTGTAGCTCTGTGACCTTGAGCCAGTCACTTCATCACTTGGCTTACTTCCTTACTCACCAGCAGAAAGACCTTGTGCACTTCAGAGGGTAAGCTTAGAAGACTGTGGGAAGTGTGCAGGCCAGCAGTGTAGACACGCAGACTGGAGTGCAGAAGTTCTGTCAGCCAGAGCTCTGGATCCTGGTACCAAGGCCTGGGGGCCCTGCTTGATAAGAATGACAGGTCTCTCCAAGTCACACATCTCTTTAGTGGGAGAGTGAGATATCAGATAATCTGGAAAACAGCTTTTGTACTTCTGAAACTGCTGATCTTTGCAAAAATGTGAGCAGTATTAAAATTTTAGCTGAGATGAGTGGGTTTCATATATATCATAATTTACCATGCTAAACATCCCATGTTTCCTTCCTCTCTGTGCCCACTTTGGCTCTCCCTCTCTTCCAGAGCATATCTTGCTTTTGTAGTAAAGACATTTGTAATTCAGCCTCTCCTGGCAGCTACCCCCTAATGCTGACGTGGAACTGGTGGGAGGTGAGAAGGCAGCTTGGGTCATGGGAGAAGGGAGAAGACCTCTTCATTATGCAATTGTTTTCAAGGTTAAAACGAGGACAGTCCATTTGACAAGGGGGTAGGGAGGTTGCTCTATCAAGAAGAAATATTTTGACAAAGACTAATGAACCTAGATGATCTGTAAATATGCAGTTTAGCCAGCCTCTTTCCAAACCTTTGGAAGAGTCTCAGGAGGAAAATGAGGCCCAGTTTAGACATGTGTTCGCTCTGGGTTCTGTGTGTGGCTCTTGGGAGAACTGCCTGCTCTGTATGCTAGTTCTCTGCCCCTGAGTGTAATGGCAGGGCCAGGTTCTCAAGAGAAACACTTCAAGCCAGAAGGGAGTGGCATGAAGTACTCAAATAATGAAAAATAAGAACCTAAATTCAAGACCACTATATCCAGCAAGGCTATCATTTGAAATCAAAGGTGAAATAAAAAGCTTTCCAGACCAAAAAAAAAAAAAAAAGTTAAAGGAATGCATTACCACCAAACCAGCAATGCCACAAATGTTAAAGGGACTGGTTTAAGAAGAAGAAAAGGAGAGAGAAGATCACAGGCATAAAGAAAATAAAAATGGCAATAAATAAATAGCAATCAATAATAACTTTAAATGTAAATGGATTAAATGCTCCAGTCAAAATACATAGGGTCATTGAATGGATAAGAAAACATGACCCATATAGATGCTGTCTGCAAGATATCCACCTCAAAACAAAAGATACATACAACTAACAGTGAAAGGATGGAAAAATATATTCCATGCCAATGGAAAGGGAAAAAAAGCTGGGGTAGCAATACTCATATCAGATAAAATAGACTCCAAAAAAAGGCCATAACAAGAGACAAAGAAGGCCACTTCATAATACTAAAGGGAATGATTTAACAAGAAAATATAACCCTTGTAAACATATATACATCCAATATAAGAACACCCAAGTATGTGAAAAAACTCTTGATGACCTTTAAGGAAGCGATTGACAGCAATACAATCATAGTGGGGAACTGTAACACCTCGCTGACATCACTGGATAGATTTTCCAGACAAAACATCAAGGAAGCAGAGACCTTAAATAACACACTAGATCAGATGGATCTAACCAATATTTGCAGAACATTTCACTCCCAAAGCAACAGAATATACATTATTTTTCAAGTGAACATGGAAGATTCTCAAAGATAGACCACATGTTATGGAACAAAACAAGTCTAAACAAATTCAAGAACATTGATATAAACACCAAGCATCTTCTTGAATCATGATGGCATGAAGTTAGAAATCAACAATAATAATTAAAAAAACAAAAACTTAAAAACACTTAAATACATGGAGGCTAAATAGCACGTTATTAAATAATGAATGGATTGCCATTGAGATCAAGCAAGAAATTAAAAACTTTCTGGAAACAAATGAAAATGAACACACAACAACCAAAAACCTCTGGGACATGGCAAAAGCAGTCCTGAGAGGGAATTTCAAAACACTACAGGCACGCTAAAAAAAAAAACAAACACACACACACAAAAAAACACAATACAAAGAACAAAAAATAAGAAAAAGGACATACACTATCTAACCTGACAACTAATTGAATTAGAAGGAGAATAGCAAGAAAAGCCTATAGTAAGTATAAGGAAGGAAATAATAAAGATTAGAGAAGAAATGACATAGAGGATTAAAAAAAATACAAAAAAATCAATGAAACCAAGAACTGGTTCTTTGAGAGGATAAACAAAATTGATGAACTATTAGCCAGACTTATCAAGAAACAAAGAGAGAGAAGACCCGAATAAATAAAATCAGAAACGAAAGCAGAGAAGTAACCACTGACACCACAGAAATACAAAAGATTGGAAGTAAATACTATGAACAGCTAGCTATATGCCAACAAACTGGACAACCTGGGCAAAATGGACAAATTCCTAAAAACATACAATCTTCCAAAACTCAATCAGGAAGAATCAGAAAACCTGAGTAGGCCAATAACAACTGATGAAATTGAAGCAGTAATTTAAAAACTTCCAGCAGACTAAAGTCTTGGACAGGTGGATTTACAGGTGAGTTTTACAAAGCAGTCAAAGAACTATCACCTATCTTCCTCAAACTATTCCAAAAAATGCAAGAGGAAGGAACACTTCCAAGCTCTTTTTATGAATCCAGCATTACCTCAATTCCAAAACCAGGTAAAGATACTGCATGTGACCACATGGCATTCCACAGGGCTGCCTTGGTCTCTGTGTATGTTTCCCACTGAGATTCAGCCAATGGCTCCACAATCTCTGTCGGGTTTGAAAGATGCTGTGCCTGTGGGGTGAAGGAAGGCCCTGCTGTAGGATATCAGGTCCTTGGATACCGTCTACCCCTCTGACTCTCAGGTGCCCTGATTCTGTTTCATGGCAGAGGCAATCACCTTCCCCTTCATCCTGGTGCTTCTCTGCCCATAACAGCATGGAAGGAAGTGACTGGACAAAGGCCGGAGGAAGTGGCTGTCACCTTAGCTAAACGCAGATGGAGCTATTTCTAGCAAGGATTGTGAATGATTCACCCCCCTTTGCTGCAATCCCATACTCAGTGACACATGCCTTTAGGATGAGAAGCTAGTCATCGCTGTCACTTCTGAGCCCCTGAGTGCCCAAACCACTCTCCAGCCTTCAATGAGCAGCCTGTGGATTTGTTTCCCAGACCATGAGGTGTGAGGAGCCTTGCAGGCTGATTTTGACTGAGTTGTAAAGAGTTCTTATGATAGCCAAATTATTTAAGGCAGCCCCTTTTGGGAGAAGGTGGCCTGCTCTGGTCAGCCTCTAGGTCAGCAGCTGGATGTAATCTCTTGGTCTTTGCTCTTAGCTACCTGGAGTGGGAATCTGAGGGAAGGAATGAGCTGCCTGGGAACAGCTGGACGTAAGAATCTCCGTGGGGCAGCAGCTCCTGTGAAGATAGTGTGGCTCCCCTTTGCTGCTGCTCTCAGTTCTCTGCTCACCACTCTGCTCTCTTGTGTGACAGTGTCCGTGTGCTTCTGTGCTTGTGTGGTTGTTGCTCCTGCTGCAAAAAGAGCTCAGTACACATTTGTGCAAGAAGCAAGACGGAAATGTGTCAGCTCAGATCGTCAGTAGAATGAGTACAGAGCTGGGACAGAAAACAGGCCCAGCCTCTCATTTCTGCTTTCTGGTTGACCTTCCCAGTTAAAGTGGATGGTGCCTATGCAAGGAGTATGGTCAGTAAGAGAAAACATTGCTTGTACAAGTATAGTTAATCTAATATATCAAACTTGCATGATTTTGGTGATATTAGTAGTAATATCCAAACTATGTGCCATCTATTGGGTAAATAGGCTTGTACACACACGGCAGGCTTTCAATTGCATGCTGACTTTAATCCTTTGACTTGCATTTTGTCATGATGTGAAGGGGATCTGAGGCACCTCTTGGAAGCTCGTGCATGTCAGCGATGTCAGTGATGCCAGCGATGCGCCACCCCTGCTCTGTTTCACATGGGAGCCACATATGGCTTTTAAGCTAGTAAAATGCAGCTATCAACACTTAGGAACTGGATTTTAATTACATTTATTTTCAATTAATTGAAATTGAAACAGCCACATGTGGGTCACGCCTATTCTAATGGACAGTTAGGGAGTTACAAAGTAATCTTGTTATTATTTTATTGCTTAATTTAGAAAGGAAGTTTATGGATTTGAAGGAAATAATAGGTCTAAAAGAAGGTAGTGACTGAGCTGCGACTTTTGTCTATGATTCTGTCTCATCCTATTCATGGCTACTGGAGATTCAAGGAGCTCTGTTTTAATAAAGAAAAAGAAAAGTGTATTAAACACTTGAGTCATTGCACTCTCAGCTGGATAGGAAGACTGGAATGGAGAACGGTTTCTGACTGCAGGCTTTGGACGCCACCCAGACCCAGTTGAGAAGCAGGAAAGCTGCATTTTTGCAGGTTTCTCAGCAGTTGTTACACAAACCTCTGCCTCTAAACACACACCAGGACGACCTTCCACTAGGGCTCTTTAGAACTGTCTAGCCTGCTGTTCAGTGCAGAAACCCACATTGTGGAGTCTGACCCAAAAGTCGGAGCCAGAGAGTAGTTCCATGTGGGGGGACGTTGAGCCCTTTCCAGCACCAGTCAGTGTGAGAGCCCAGCTACCTTTCTGCTGGAATTCAGAACATCAGTGATTACTCCTCTCTTTCCAATTGTAACCAGACAATCAATGGGTCCAGGTTGCCTGTCACTACTTGAGCCAATTAAGCAGAGACAGGGTTGAAATCATATGAGTGTTTATTCCAATACTGCTAGCAGTAGAGGGGAGCAGCAGGTCATCCACAAATGTCTGCTCTGCTGCCCACCAGAAGCCAGCTGCCTTTATTGGGTAGAAGGACAATGATTACTGGGAAAGTAGGCAAAAAAGGTATGCCAAATGGGCAGTTTACAGGTAATGCAGGCTGGATGTGCAAAGGCCTGTGGGTTTGCGAAGGCTTGTGGTCTTCAAAGGGCTGGCAGCTTTGGTTTCTGCAGTGAGGTTGTTAATTTTTCCATGATAATAGGCAGCTCCCTGATGGGGAGGATGGGCTGCATTTCCAGGTGAGCTCGCAACCAGGTTAGAATGTGCCTTCTTTAATCATAATAAAATAATCATGGTTAATAGAGCATGATTAATATTTCTTACAATTATAGCTGCTCCCCAGTATTCTATTTCTGCCCCATCAGGATGAATATTGCAGACAAGATAAAAGCAGGTCTGTGCATTTGTCCTTGACCAACTTCAGTATTTACGGGTGATCTGCAAATTTTCTTTTAAAGAGGCTGATTATAATCCGTAGCCACATGAATCACCAAACTGTGATTTCAGTAATAGAATATTATTTAGTCGTGAGAAACAGACCTAAACCTGAATAATGTTTCTGCCTAAGTGTAATCTTGTTATTTTTTATTCAAGCCAGATCCCTTTCTCATTTCTAGGAGGAGGGAGATAAAAGACGGAGTTGTTCCCAAATAGCAGCTGCATCTGTCTCCCAGTTTCATTAACCCAACTCCGTGTTTTACCTGTCAGCATCTGCAGAAGGAACTTAGAGAAGGATCAGCTCCTTTGACATTTTTAACTATAATAGTTCATGTAAGAGCAGGCATTTAAACATATTATTGAGCTCATTTCAAACGGGACCCTGTAGGCTATTCAAAGCTAACTTCACACTCGTTACAAATCCAAAATTCCCGGGATGTGCCCTGGGCCCCATGGAGGGCGCCAGCCCACTGCAAAGCCCTTCCCAGGCCCTCAGGGTAAGCACTCCACTGACCTCAGAGGACCTCTGCCAAACCCAGCTGCAGAGTGGCCTCTCTTCAGCCTTTTTAGGGTTTAGTTCTTTCTGTTATTTAGGAAGGCTCAGTGGCTCTTGTAGTTCTTCCTCATTTTTTTTTTAATAGGGACATTTGTGTTTTTCTTCTTTATTTTATTTCCCCCATCACTATTTATGACTCCTATACCCTCTTCCACTCTCCCCTCCCCACATAGTCACCACACTGTTGTCCCTGTACATCAGTTCTTTCTCTTTTTATTTATTTCTCTTTTGCTCAATCCCTTTACCTCACCCAGTTACCCCAGCCCCAACCAGAGCTGTCTGTCTGCTCTCATAGGACAGCCCAGCTGTGCTGCGTGGAGGTAGGGTTTGTTTTGCCCTCACTGTAAAAGCAGCCCCTGACCTCTGTGAGGTCACACACTCAGCTTCCCTCCTGGGGATCAGTCACAGCAGGAAACAGTGGTTCAATTACTGCTCTTGATTTACAGATAGTGTGCTCCTAGACCAATACCCAGGGCAATGGGAAGCGAGTTTGGGAGTCTAAGAGGCTGCAGGGCTCTGTGGTTCTGTTTCTTTATCCGAAACACCACTGTCAGTCCAACAGTGGAGACCTGCATGGCAGAGCCCCTTGCTTTGTCAGGTGTTTGCTGGCTCATTCACTGTTTGCTCACTTGCCACTCACCCTGCTCAGCTGACCCCCCCCTCCACACACACACACAGCTCTCTGTCCCTCCTGTCTAAAGGTATCACCGGCAACCTCTGGTTTTCTCTTGTCTCCTGACTGGCTGCTGAGCCCTGTGAGTTCCCAGCTTAGGGCTGTGTCTGAGGGCTACCTGCACTTTCCTCCCTTCTCGTTTCCCTGTTTATTCCCAGTTGTCCACCTTTAGATGTGTCAGTGTGCAGGTCTCTCTGGCATGTGTCTATGTTGAGCAGGGATTTCTTTGTTGAATAATAGTTGGTGACATTTCAGGGGGAGAGGAAAAGGTGCCCTCTCATGCTGCCATCCTCTGACATCACTCCAATTTTCAGTTTATTCTTGTGTGTGATGTAAGAATGTAATCTAGTTTCATTATTCTGCACACATCTGTCCGAATTTCCCAGCACCACTTACAGAATAGACTATCTTTAGCTCATTGTATGTTATTGCCTCCTTTGTCAAATACTAATCGACTGTAAAGGCGTGGGTTTATTTTTGGGCTCTCTATTCTATTCTATTGATCTATATGTCTGTTTTTGTGCCAGTACCATGCTATTTTTATTACTATGGACTTGTATAGTTTGATATCAGGTAGCATGATTCTTCTAACTCTGTTTTTCTATCTCAAGATTGCTATTGCTGTTCGGGTTGCTTTTGTGGTTCCATGTAAATTTTTGGCATATTTATTCTAGTTCTGTGAAATACACTATTGGTATCTTGTTAGGAATTGCGTTGAATATGAAGATTGCTTTGGGCAGTATGGATATTTTAATGATGCTAATGCTTCCTATCAGTGAACATGGTATATTCTTCCACTCATTTGTATCTTCTTTAATTTCTTTCTTTTGTGTCTTTATAATTTTCCAAGTACAGTCTTTTAAATTCATTCCTAGTTATTTATTCTTATGGGAGCAATTGTGAATGGGATGTTTTTTTTTTTTTAGTTTCCCTTTCTGATAGTTCATTAATGGTTTATAAAAATGCAAATGATTTCTGGATATTTATTTTGCATTCTGCTACTTGACTAAATTCATTGACTAGTTCTAGTAGTTTTTTGGTGGAATCTTTAGGGTTCTCTATATACAGTATTATGTCATGTGCAGATATTGGTAGTTTGACTTCTTTCTTTCTAATTTGGATGCTTTTTATTTCTTCTTGTCTGATTGCTGAGGCTAGAACTTCAATTACTGTCTATACATATAAAAGGCCAAGTGACCATCCAACCATCTGAGTGTCTGATCAGCTGATACATATGATACACACTGACCACCAGAGGGCAGACACTTGACACTGCTAAGCTGTGGTGACTTGGTAGTGGCTGTTCTTGGGTGATGTACCCCAGAACCAGAGAGGGGGGAGCCCGATTCCACATAGGGCCACGTGATTCCACCTTTGGCCGTGGGTTATGTTGTTGCTGAGGCACTGTCAGCCCTGAATCTGGTTTATGACAAACATTAAAATATTTCTTCTAATTAATTTCCTTTCAATGTGCATGAATCCGTGCAGTGAGCCACTAGTGTTGAATAAGAGTGGTGAAAGTGAACAGCCCTGTCTTGTTTCTGATCTTAAGGAGAATGCTTGTAGTTTTTTCCCACTGAGTATGATGTTGGCTGTGGGTTTGTCATACATGGCCTTTATTGTGTGAGTATGTTCCCTCTATTCCCACTTTCCGAGAGTTTTTATCACAGTTGGGTGCTGGATATTATCAAATGCTTTTTCTGCATCTATTGATATGTTCATGTGGTTTTTATTCTTCATTTAGTTTAAGTGCTATATTATGCTTTTGTTTAGCAGATATTGTACCAACCTTGCATCTTCAGAATGAATCCCATACTTATGGTGAATTAATGTGTTTCTGGATTCAGTTTGCTAATATTTTGTTGAGGATTTTAACATCTGTGTTCATTAGGGATATCGGTTATAATTTTCTTCTTTAAAAAAATATATTTTTGTTGATTTCAGAAAGGATGGGAGAGGGAGAGAGATAGAAACATCAGTGATGAGAGAGAATCATTGATTGACTGCCTCCTACATGTCCCCTACTGGGGATCAAGCCTGCAACCTGGGCATTTACCCTGACTGGGAATTGAACTGTGACCTCCTGATTCCCAGGTAGGCGTTCAACCACTGAGCCACACCAGCCAGGCTGGCTATAATTTTCTTGAATCAATGTCCTTCCCTAAGTCTCTTCTGTCTCCCATTGTGTTTCTCCTTACTCAGAGACTAGGTGCCATCCTAGGTGATTATAGGATTTGCCACATGGAAAGCATTATGCTGTTTCTTTGGAGACACTCAGACGTATATGATGTTACTGTGTGCATGAGGAGTTTATGGCCTACTAAGAGCAATAATTGGTCATAGAAATAAACCCAGGAGTCTTATAGTTGTAAGAGACAGAAAATCTAACTTGAACCAGCCCAAATGAAGAAAGACAGAAGGCAAGGTAGTAGCTTAGGTGACCTGACATCTTAAGGTAGGTTGCATCTGTTGGGTCTGGATTTATGGCCCAGATGATGCCAATAGGTCTTGGTTTCTTTCCAACACTGGGACTCCTGCAAGGTATTTCCATGGTCATCCTTTTTTGGGAAGTCTTTCTGGTGTCTCTTCAGGCAGCATCTACAGAACACGTGAGACTTACTGGGTTGGCTGTGTGAGCTGGTGATGTGGTGGCAGTTGGCTTAGAGCTAAGTCTGCACTCCCTCTTGGCAATAAGGGGAATTTCATCCAGGCCTCAGGAATAACAGTGAGAGCAGAGTGGTTGGATAAGAGGAAATTGGTCACTATTGCTAGAAGGAGGTGAGTAAATAAATGCAGGCAGGTGAATCACATACATCCACTCTAGGAAATTACTACAGTAAGAAATTTAAATGAGTTATAAGTCAAGTAAAAAACAAATGTAATGGAAGTGCTGAGGTTGGAGACATGGGGAGAACTTGGGGACTATTTAACGTGGGGGTTCCTGGGCCAGACTGGGTCCCTGACCGTCTTCCATACCTGCTTTACTGGGAAACCACTGACTGTTTAGGATCATCTCTATGTGAAAGCGTCCTCTCTAGCTAGCTAGGCTGTGTTTTCTAGCTCTGTGGCCTGCTCCATGGCATGTTCTGGCAGCTCCTACTTTCATCCCACACTGCCCTCCCTGCCCATCACATTGCTCAGTCCTCTACAGACATCAGAACTCTCCACAGTTATTCAGTCCCAGCTGCCACTGCCTTTCTTCTAGAACTGTCACCCACTTGGGCCAGATGAAGTCAATGCTTCCTTCTCTGAATTCCAGGCCATTCTCGGTGGTCACCCTGGCCCTCCCAATGTCTCTTCCTTTGGTCTGTATGTGTCTGCAGTCCAGTTACCTGGAAGCTTTCATGGGTGGTGACCTTCACTTGTAATTGTCCTCTAGCTACTTCCCAGCCCTGAGCACAGTGGGCACTGATTGAGTATTGGTGCGTGGAATTTACGTGTTTTGTGAGTGGTTAGAGAGTGGAGTGCAGCTCAGTATTGTCCTTTGTAGAAAGATGTGTATCTAGTTTAATACTTAGGCTCTTTCCTAATTTAGACAAAGTCTCTAATGGTTAAAATTTGCAGATTGCATACTTGCAATGTTTGGCCAACAGCGTACCACTTGCTACTGCAGATATCCAATCTGCTGCCTTCACAGTCTCCAGATGTGCTTGGTGGCAGCTGGTACACTGTGCATGTCTGTCCCTCAAGGGCTTTTATTGTCTCATTAATGAGCGGGTGCAATGAATTCTGTTGTAGACAGCACGTTTGCTAGTCTGAAAATGATTGGGATATATTTTATCTCCATGTACCACCTTTTTCCTTTCCCTCTTTTTGATAATCTCTTTATTTTAGAATATTTGTGAATACCATAGAGAGATTTCCCATATACCTGGCATCCCATTTCCCCATTAACACCTCATATTAGTGTGGTACATCTGATACCATATTATTAACTAACATCTGTACTGTAGTTAGATTTCTTTAGCTTTCCCCTAATGTCCCTTTTCTGTCCCAGCATCCCATCAAGGAGGCCTCATCACATTTAGTTGTCATGTCTCTATAAGCTCCTTATGGCTGTGATAGTTTTTCAGACTCTCCTTGTTTTTGATGACCTTGATAGTTTTGAGGAGTGTTGGTTAGTTATTTTGTAGAATGCTCCTCAGTTGAGTATCTGATGTTTTTTCATGATTAAACTGAGGTTATTGGTTTTGGGGAGGAAAATGACAGAAGTCAATTGCCCTTCTCATTACATGATCTTAAGGGTATATGCTCCTTTCCTTTTATTTGTTTATCTATTTATTTTTATTGTCACATATGCAACATTTACTGTTTTTATTATTTTTAGGTGTCTAGTTCAGATATTAAGTGCATTCACATCATTGTATAGCTATCCCCACCTTCTATCTATAAAACTTTTTCACCATCCCCACTGAAATGCTCTGTCCCCCAGCCTCTGGCAGCCACCATTCTACTTTCTTTCTCTATGAATTTGCCTGTTCTACTGTTTTAATATAGGTTTTGTTATTATTCAGATATAGTGACATTAACAGAGATAATTTCCATTGCAAAGATAGTGTGTTACTCACGGTTTTCAAAAGGAGGAGGCACATCAGGCACTGAGGGCCATACGGGGTCAGTCTGGAGGCAGAAGCAGTGTGGGGAAATGAGCAAGAGCCTTTATTTTGGTTTCTATTTAAAGGATGAGGTGAGAGGTTCTGCAGGCTTAGGATTTTAGTGTGAATGACTTCAGTGGGCTGTGGGCATAGGCTTGTTGCTGGTGGGCTAGTACCTGCCTTGGAGTCATCAGGGCAGGTGGACAGTGGTCCCCAGTGTGAGAACCCTAAAGGGAAGGTCAGTGGGGTGTGGACACCGGGTTGGGTGGTTTGCATTTGGGAGGTTTGCATTTATAGACCAATTATTTTCTACCTCTAGAACTGGGCTTACTCTGAGAAGGGCAGTCTCTCCAGGGTCAGCATGGCCCAGATATAAAAGTATCAGAACACAGAAAATAAGGCATGGCTAATAGAAGTAGTACAGTATGCCATATTACTAGACTCATACAGTATTTAGCCTTTGGTATCTGGCTTATTTCACTGGGCATAATGTCTTCAAGTTTCATCCATGTTGTAGCTTGGGTTACCTGTCCTTCCTTTTTAAGACTGAATAATATTCCACCACATGTGTATATGACACATTTTGTTTATTTACTTAATATGTTTACTTTTAAAGAAGACCAAAACATTCCAATGTTTTCTGGACCCTTGTAAGGCCCACAGTGCCTGGTGTGCCTCCTCGTTTTGAAAACTGTGAGTAACTGTGCCTTCTCATTTATAAATGTCCTGGGAACTTACTTGCCAATTGACCTTCCTTTCAGGGCTTCTCTCATCTTGGCTAAGGGATGGTACAGCAGGAGAGCAGGGAAGGGCACAGAATTTGTGGGGGAACTGGGTAGACAGTGCAAGATGGAAGTCCACTATGTCCTGTCATTAATCTACACAATCCTGAAGTCAGCATTCAGAAAGAGCAGGAGAGATGGCTCCTGGGATGCACTTGCTGCTCCTCCCTGACCATAAGAGGCCTTAGGTGGTCTAGGTCTCCTACAGGAGCTGTCTCTTCAGAGTGTCTCTGTAGAACTTTCAGATGGACTAGCAGGGGAGAATAATTGTTCATCCAGTGTCTGTTTCTGCTCTAATGACTGCTCTTTCTTCCACAGCTGAGAGAACTTGGTGGGCGGATGTGGGAGAGGCAGGCTGATGTGATGACATTTGGCAAATGTTCTATAATCAAAAGCACTCCCAAAGGAGAAGGTTCATGCAATAATTAGCCTTGTTAACATGATGTCTAGATTGGTGTCTTGTTGGGGCAGTATGCCTTTTCTCTTCTCTTGAAGACCAAGTCCCACTTAGATTCTGATATTCAGTGCTTGAATTCTTTTTCCAGAAACATCTATTAGGAGTGACTATCATTAACTATCCATCAGTTTTTCCACTGGGGGTTTCTGCTATATTTTTTTCTTCTGTGAGAGACTCCTTCTTTCCACATACTGGCTAACAAGGCTGCTTCCCTCTACTTTCAGCTAACATGTGGCTAAGGACAACATATTAATTTTACCATTAGCCTAAGTATATAATTAGTATGTTTAGTCTGCTTCCAAATTAAATCTTACCATGCATTCTAAAGGGAGCTACAGAGCATTTGGGATTTATTTGTTCTATTGCATCATCTATTCCTTATTTCCCTCTTAGTTATTTTTAGCAATGTAGCATTTACTATAGCTGGGGTAGGTATATGCCACTTGGAAAAACAGCCTTAGCCCTAGCTGGTTTGACTCGGTGGGTAGAGCATTGACCTGCAGACAAAAGTGTCCCAGGTTTGATTCTGGTCAAGGGCACATGCTTGGGTTGTGGGCTCAATCCCCAGTAGGGAGCGTGCAGGAGGCAGCCAATCAATGATTCTCTTACATCATTGATGTTTCTACCTCTCTCTCCCTCTCTCTCTGAAAGAGAAAGAAAGAAAGAAAGAAAGAAAGAAAGAAAGAAAGAAAGAAAGAAAGAAAGAAAGAAAGAAAGAAAGATGAACAGCCTTATTTTATACTAGAGGCTCAGTGTGCGAAATTGCATGAAACCCAGACCTGGCATGCTGTGGGACGCATAATCAAGTCCCACCAGTGCCGTGGGATGCAGCGTCAAGTCCTGCTGGTGCCGTGGGACCCATCAGTGGACCTCCTGGTGACCGGTCTTTGGTCATTATAGCATGACAACTACTGGGTTTTTATTATGTAGATGATTTGCCCACTTTCAGTGTATGATCCAGTGGCTTTTAATGTATTCACAGAATTGTGTATCCATCACCATAACCAATATTAGAACATTCATTCTTTTTTTTTTTTTTTTTTAAATATATTTTATTGATTTTTTACAGAGAGGAAGGGAGAGGGATAGAGAGTTAGAAACATCGATGAGAGAGAAACATCGATCAGCTGCCTCCTGCACACCCCCCACTGGGGATGTGCCCGCAACCAAGGTACATGCCCTTGACCGGAAT
>PVJC01043197.1:0-14619 GCA_004026665.1 Murina feae
TGCGGGAAGAGAATGGACAATGATCGTACACCTATGGATGAAGACAGTTGGCGGGGGGAGACAGAGGTTGGGGTGGGAAATGGGAGGAGGGGAGCTTTGGGGGAAAATAGAGGAACATCTGTAATAATTTGAACAATAAAGATAAATAAATTAAAAAAAAAAAGACTCAGTCCAGGCAGCCCCCTCCAGTCGAGATCAGGTGCCTCCTTTGGGGCCCCTGCTGCCCCAGAGCTCCCCCTGGAATTGTCCCGATCCCTTTACATCATCTCCATCTGAAGAACAAGTTTCTCTCTGCCCCTGGATTTCAGTCCCCTGAGGGCAATGCCAGGGCTGTTTTTAGCACCGCTGCTCACGTCAGCGCCAGACACCGAGGAGGGTTTCAATAAATGTCTGTTGACTGAATAATAAATGAGCTCAGATGCGAAGCAGATATCTTCCCTGCAGGGCTTTCCACCAGAGGCTGCGGTCCCTGCCTCTCTGTCCCTGCGTTTTCCACGGAAAGGCTGACTTCCTCTGCAGCGGGGCCTGGGCCTGCTGGCAGCATTCCCCCTCGAGCGCAGCAGGGAAGTGGCTGTGGTTTCTGTGGAAAGTCCCAGAGAAATTCTGTTTTCTCGGCTCCTCTAACCAAGTCAACCCAAATATCTGTGCTGACTCAACACCCTCGCCAACGTTTTATATTTTCCCAAACATTTTTTCATGAAAAAACTGCAAACATGCAGGAAAGTGGAAATAATTTTACAGTGAGCGCAGGTGCACCCATCCCCTGGATGCAACAATTTACCGGTTGACTCTGGTTGCTTCATCACATATCCACCCGTCTTTCCATCCCTCGGTCTATCCGTCATTTCAAAGTGAGTTGCCGTCACCAATGTGTGGCATTAACAAGAGTGCGGCCCTGGCAGGGTGGCTCCTTGGAGCATTGTCCCGGGCACCACAGGGTTGTGGGTTTGATTTCCCGTTGGGGCATGTCCTGGAGGAAACTGATCGCTGTTTCTCTCTCTCTCTCTCTCTCTCTCTCTCTCTCTCTCTCTCTCTCTCTCTCTCTCTCTCTCTCTCTCTCTCTCTCCTCTACAATCAATAAACATATCCTAGGGTGAGAATTAAAAAAACAAACAAATGCCCTACAAACAAACAAAAAACAAAAGTTCAATATTACTTACAGTTCATTCTCATTTGTTTACTTGTCAGGTAAAGTTTACATACACTGAGATGCACAAGGGCCAAGTGCACTGTTAAAGGAATTATGACAAATGCGTAGACCTGTGCCAGCCAAGTCCCTGTCAGAGCATTAGCACCACTCCGGAAGGTTCTCTCCCACCCCCTCCCGGTCAACCTCTGCGTGTCAGAGAGCAACAGGGGAGGCAGGAGTTACAGGGTAGGAAGTGGGGGGACCAGACCTTCAAGGATCTCTTATACCATGATGAGGAATTAAAAAAAGCAATCAATATTATTATTAGAATTCTTATTACCTTCTTAATAATAAGATCAATAATGGGAAGAGTAAGCTGGATCTTTTTTGTTTGCTTTTTCAGACCCACTCTCTGCCTTTCCCTGTCATACTCTTGGGGATGTGCTCATACCTTGGGCCGACCTGTATGGACAACACTGTCCTTTCTTGACCTCTAGCTTCCTGATTGGTTGGTCAGTGGGGACACTGGAGGGAGATTGGAGGGAGGGGTCTTTATTCTCTAGCTCCCTCCCTGATGTCGGGTTGTCCTTCCACCCAAGACCACGCTTCCAGTCAGACTGGGTAAGGCTGCCATGCAGGCCTGGGGATAGCAGAAGCCCCCATCTTTCCAGCCCTGGGGGGCTGCACCCCCTTCCTGCCTCCGCCCTGTAGAGTCTCTTTATCAAACTCTCCCCTGTCACTCAGCTTGAATTTTCTGTTTCCTGCTGCAGCCCTGCATGCTGCTGCCCCTCATATATACTGAGAACGTCCTAAAAGCGACACTGTTCCAAGCACTTTATAGGAAACAGTCTACTTGATCCACCTGACGACCGTCTCTGTAGAAACAGAGGTTTGGAGAGGTGGTGTCACTAGCTCCGAGTTCGGAATGCAGGACCCAGCATTTGAACCCAAAAGGCCTGCCTTGGCTGTTAATCCTAAGGGCAATTGGCAGCCGGGGTCAGGGTTCTAGGCCACCAAGTCTGGCGGTGTTTTGAAAGCGCCCCCTGGTGGCCGGGAGGAGCATTGTCAGCTGAGTTGCCGCGGGCCTGAGCAGTGCAGCGCTTCTAGTTGGCTTTGCGGTGCAATGTTCAACTGAACCCCGCAGCGGAGATGCTGACAAAGGGACTCTTGTCTGGATCCCCCGGGGCCTTCTTGGAGGAGGTGACCTTGGAGCAGAGCCTTAAAGAACAAGTGGCCAAGGCCTGAGAGAACCGGCCTTGTCCTGGGGAGCGGCACAGCTTTGCGTGGGAGGGAGTAGGGAGATGAGGCTGGGGAAGTGGTCGGGGTTCATCTGGGAAAGAACCTTGGCCTTGGCATGTTGCCCTGTCACTCAGTTTGGAGCTTGTCAACCAGAAAATTTCAAAGATTAACTGGAAGGGTCAACTGTGTATCCTGCCAGTATGGACTTAAACCCGTTTTCACTCATTCTAAAAGCTTTTCTTGAGAACCTATTGTGTATTAGGGGGTGTTCCGGGGCTGGATCTGAGTCTGTTCTGTCCAACATTGCACTCAGAGAGCCCAGAGTCCTGGGAAGCCTAGGAGAAGGAATGAATGAAATGAAAGGTGATTGCTAGGGCAAGGTCTGCGCAGGAATGAGCCCTGGGGCTGAGGAATAGATGAGCTTGGAGATAGAAGGGGGAATGAAGTTAGCAGAAATAATATACAGAAATTTTCAATTATATTGAAAATATAATTACTGTATATTATTACTAGGGGCCCAGTGCACCAATTTGTGCACTTTAAAAGGAACTGTGGGCCGTGAGGCTGCGGTGGGCATAGGGGTGGGTCTAGGCCCATCCTCTGCGCCCCTGCCCGGCCCCTCCTGTTATGGCCCCAGGTTCCCTGTCTGCTGGCAGCCCTGCTCCCACCGCTGCTCCCACATGCTGACCACGCTGGTCCCGCTTGCACTGCTGACGGCGCAGAGTGATTGGGGCCAGTGCCAGCAGTGGGTGCGAGAAGTGGCTGCTGCCCCGATCACCCCTCAGGAGCAGGGGGAGGAGGAGACGCCCTGAGGGCAATTGGGCCAGCAGCTGCCACTTGCACCCACTGATAGTGCAGGGTGCCAGGAGCCAGCAGTGATGGCTCCAGCTTTGTCAGTGTGTGCGAGCAGGGCCACTGCTGGGAGCAGGTGTGAGTGCTGGGCAAGACCGCAGTGTGCAGGAGCAAAGAATCTTCAGTAACCACCAGAGGCTTGCCCAATGACAGCCACCGGTGCCCCACCTCGATCTGGCACCCCCAGCTCACCAGCTCCACCATCCCACCACAGCTGACATCTGCCATGTTCTGTGCATGCCCCCCCTGGTGGTCAGTGCATGTCATAGCAACCAGTTGTTCAGTTGTTCTGTTGTTCCGCTGTTCAGTCTATTTGCCTATTAGCCTTTTATTATATAGGATTAGTTTTAAAAAGTCATCTTTAAATGAAATCTTGCCATTTGTGAGAACATGGATGTACCTATAAGGTATTATGCTAATTGAAATAAATCAGAGAAAGACAGATACTATATGATTTCACTTATATGTGGAATCTAAAAAACAGCCTAGCTGGTGTGGCTCAGTGGTTGAGCATTAACCCAGGAACCAAGAGGTCGCAGGTTCAATTCCTGGTCAGGGCACATGCAGATTGTGGGCTCCATCCCCATCAGGGGTGCCTGCAGAAGGCAGCTGATGGATGATGTTCCTCTCCCATCAATATTTCTATCTGTCTATCCCTCTCTCTCTCTCAAAATCAACAAAAAAAATATTAAAAAAATAAAGCCAAAACCAAGACAGAAACAAACTCATAGATACAGATGGTGTCTCTGACAGATGGTTGCCAGATGGGAGAGGCGTTGAGGGGCTGTGTGGAAAAGGTGAAGGGATTAAGATGCAAACATTGGCAGTTATAAGAACAGCTGCAGTTCTGCAACAATGACCCTCTCCAAGCCCCTTTGCAGAAATAAACAAAACAAAAAAACTGTCATGGGGATGTAACAGGGAATACAACATAAGGAATATAGTTAATAATATTGTAATAACTATGTGTGGTGTCAGATGTGGATTAGACTTGTCAGGGCGATCACCTCCAAGTTGTATAAACAAGTTATATAAACGTTTAATCACTATGTTGTACACCTGAAAGTAATATAACATTGCATGTCGACTGTAATTGAAAAATGAATTAAAAAAATTATAAGCCATCTTCAAATATTGCTACTTCTTATATTTCTGGGGGTTTGGGGTAAGGGATGTATGACAGAAATACCCAATTGTGGAAAAAACATTATGCAAATGTTTATGCATGTACTAGCACAAAACTTTTGTGCCTCCTCAGATCCTGTTGACAATGCCCTTTCTGATGAGTGGAACCAGAGAGAGGAAGTACCCATGGTCTTTCAGTTGGTGATCTGTAAGTCAGGATGTGAATCCTGGGCAGACTGGCTCAGGCTCTTAACCATTTTTCTCTAGTGTTTAAATTACCTTTTTCTAGAATTTCATGTTTCTTCTAAACCAAACATGTCAAACTCACAGCCTGAGGGCCTCATGTGGCCCACAATGAATATTTTTTTGCAGCCCAGCCAATATAACGACATATGAGGAACATTTTAATAAAAATTTCATAACTTAATTTTTACAATATTCTGTTATACATAATCTTATATAATAAAAGCCTAATATGCTAAGTGTCTTGTCATCCATTCAACCAATCAAAGCATAATATGCTAATGATATGGTAAGGCTGCTCAACTACTCACTATGACACGCACTGACCACCAGGGGGCAGGTGCTCCAAATGGTAGGTTAGCTTGCTGCTGGGGTCTGGTCCATCAGGACTGAGCAGAGATGGGCCAGACATACCTGGAGTCCTCTGGCGGTCCCTCCCTGGCTGGCCAACCTCCTAGGTCCCTCCCCGGCCTGATCATGCGCCGGTGGGGTCCCTCGGTGTGGCCTGTGCCCTCTCACAATCTGGGACCCTTCAGGGGATAGCAGAGAGCTGGTTTTGGCCTGATCTCACAGGCCAACCGAGGGACCCCACTGTTGCACAAATTTGTGCACTGGGCCTTTAGTTATTAGTAACGACTATAGCGTTTGCTAATGACTGATTATTATACTCGTGTTGCATTCATTTCCCTTACGCGCCTTATGCACCGGTTCTCTCCACTAATACTAGCAGCGAATATCTTAGCAGCCGATTGCCATGTAATTAGTCTTATACTGACTTATTTGGTGTGCGCAACAGGAAATATTTCACTTTTGGAGAACAGGAAAAATAGGTTTATTTGCTTATTAATTTGTGCAGTTCTTCAGTGCCAGGTAAGTTCATGTTCAAGAAAAAAACTTAATTTTTACTAAAATGTTGTATTATTTTATGTTAATGATGACTCATTTATTTCAGCCCTTTGTACTCAGCGTGTCTCTATCGAAATAAACATACGTTTCTATGAAAATTGAAGCTTTTGTTTTTTTGCGGCCCCACATACACTTACACCTTGTTTTTTTGGCCTCTGTTAGCCTTTGAGTTTGATATGCTTGTTCTAAACCAATGCTTTTTCTTTTCTTTTTCCCCAGTGAGGCTATCATTAACTTTTTAGGAATTCCTTTGCACTGGGAAAACTTGTTTGATCACCTATTTATATCATCGTCTCAAGTTTAAACTAAGTTATCAAAAGTCAGAACAAAGTAAACTCTCAGTCACGCAATCCCCCAGATCTGAAAACTATCACTTCCTGTAAATGCCATGTGATATATTGAAATATCTGATCAAATGTTCTTTAAGAAATATCACAAGATGTGGGGGTGGAGGCACATGGCGGGGGGGTGGTGCGCAAGCAGGACTGCAGCCACGGAAGGAAAGGAGAGAGAGGGCCACTCTCTCCCCCAAGGAGGGGCACGAGGCAAGTGAAGCTGTTACTATGATGGTGAACCCCGAAGCACTCTGGTGGCTTCCCTTCTCCCTGCAGCGAGGCCCACGCCCGCCCCCTTGTCTGCCTGGCCCTCCTCCTGGCACACCCACCGCCCTTGGGGCATCCACCCCCCTGTGCTGGCCTACTTTGATCTTAGCCACAAAGGCCAGCTCCTTCCTCAGAGCCTTTGCCCTGCTGTTCCCTCTGCCTGGAATGCCCATCCGCCAGGTATCCACAAGGCTGTCGCGACTGCTGCGCAATGTTACTGTGCGAAGGACAGGTCTACGCAGTGTGTAGGCATCAGGTCCATGAATGGCCTCCTCCAGACCTTCAGCGAATGGCTCACAGGACACTTTCTGGTGAGGTCTTCCCAACACTCTTAACCCCCCTGCATAACACACCCCGTGAACACTGTCATACTTCCCCCCGTGATTTTTGGTGACACTAACCTATAACTAACCCATTGTATATTTAGCTCTACCTTGCCTTTTATCTGTGCTCTCTACCCTGGTCGAGAATGTCGGCCTTGGTCACTGTTGTATCCCCAATGTCCGTAGCAGGGGCTGGCACACAGTAGGTGCTCTGTGAGTGTTTGTGGAACACATGGAGTCCTTCAGTCCTGAGTGCCTTCCGTGAATCATCTCATTCAATCCTCTCACCTGTTCTAAGAAGTGGAGGGTCTTCCTATGGGCCCATTCCACAGAAGGAAAATGGAGACTCTGAGGGTGCAGCCACTCTCCTGAGAATACACAGCTTGCAGCAGAGCTCCTCGATGTGCCTGGGCCTCCTGGCTCCCAGGTCAACTGGCTAGATGCCGCTGCCCTTGTGAGGGGACAATGGAGCAGGGAAAGTGGTTCAGCCAAGGAACGGCACCTGCAAACGCTGGGGGTGGGGCAGCCACAGGTGGGTGACCAGGAGGACCGGCCTCTGGGAGGTGGGCTGAGATCTGCCTGGCTCTCTCTCTGTAAATGGTCTCTGGGAGGAGTTCACTTGCTTCTCAGAGAGAGTGTTCTAAGGACCCAGTTGGGTTTTATTTTTATTAAAAAAAATACTTTTATTGATTTCAGAGAGGAAGGGAGAGAGAGAAACATAAATGATGAGAGACTCATTGATTGGCTGCCTCCTGCAGGCCCCCTTCTGGGGACCAAGCCTACAACCCAGGCATGTACCCGGGACCAGAATTGAACCCAGGACCCTTCAGTCCGCGGAACCAAACCGGCTAGGTCCAAGTTGTGTTTTAGATTTATGTTAATTTACAAGGGACAGCAGTGATTTCCCCCAGAAAACTTTATTTACAATTATTTTTGATTTTTTTAAAAGATTAAAATAAAATTCGCATAACATAAAATTAGTCATTTTAAAGTACACAGTTCAATAGCATTTAGAGCATTCACCATGTTTTACAACCTTCACCTCTATATCTGCACTAATAAAGGAGAAACATGCAAATTAACAATCACTGTGCCACTCCGCTACACCCACCAGCCAATCAGGAGCGAGTATGCAAATTAACCCAACTAAGATGGTGGTGGCCACAGAGCTGGAGTGAGCAGGAGGCTTGGGTTGCCTGGGCGATAGAGGAAGCCAAGTTTCCCGCCTTCCCTGGCCGGTCCTGGGCTCCGCTCAAGGCTACAAAGTTTCAATTGGGTCGCCAGGGGATGTGGCCAGCCTGAGAACGGCCATCAGCCCCTTACCCAGGCTGGCCAGGCACCCAAGCAGGACCCCCACCCTGATCCCAGACACCCTTCAGAGCTAACCAGCTGGCCCTCATCTGTGTACCATGCCTCTATACTCCTATATAATAAAAGGGTAATATGCAAATTGACACTAACAGCAGAACCACTGGGAATGAATGGTCACTATGACACACACTGACCACTAGGGGGCAGATGCTCAATGCAGGATCTGCCCCCTGGTGGTCAGTGCGCTCCCCCACAGAGTGAGCTCTGCTCAGCCAGAAGCCAGGCTGATGGCTGCCAGCACAGCGGTGGCAGTGGGAGCCTCTCCCGCCTCCTCAGCAGCAATAAGGATGTCTGACTACAACTTAGGCCTGCTCCCTGCTGGCAAGTGGACATCCCTGAGGGCTCCCAGGCTGCCAGAGGGGTGTCTGATTGCCAGCTTAGGCCTGATCCCCTAGGGAGTGGGCCTAAGCCAGCAGGTGGACATCCTTTGAGGGGTCCCAGACTGGGAGAGGGCACAGGCTGGACTGAGGAAGGCCCCGATTTCACAAATTTTTGTGCACCAGGCCTCTAGTTATATAATGAAAGTGTAATATGCTAAGTGTCTGACTATTCATTCAACTGTTCATTCCACCAGTCAATATGATGCACACTGACTGCCAGTGGGTAGACGCTCCAACCAATAGGTTAGCTTGCTGCTGGGGTCTGGCTGATAGAGACTAGGTGAGAAGACAGGCTGGACATGCCCTAGAGCTCTCCCGCTGTCCCTCTCCAGCTGGTTGGCCCCCATCAGTCCCAATGGGGACTGGGCAAGATGGCCCTGATCAGCCCCAATTGCTGGCCAGGCGGAGGGACACCACTGGTGCACAAACTCATGCACTGGGCCTCTAGTCTAGTTATAAAACATCATCACTCCAAAAGGGAAGTCCATATCCATTAAGCAGTCACTCTCCATTGCTCCTCTCCCAGCCCCTAGTAACTGTCAGTCTGCTTCCTGTCTCTATGGATTTATCTATGCTGGACATTCCATGTAAGTGGAATCATACAATATGTTTGGCTTCTTTCACTCAGCATAATTTCAGGGTTCACCTATGTTGGAGTACGGATCAGAACACATTCCTTTTTAGGGCTGAATAATATTCTACTGTATAGATATACCACATTTTGTTTATCTATGTATCCAGTGGTGGGCATTGGATTGTTTTGTGTTACTTAATTTTTCATTTTTAAAAAAAATATGTTTTTATTGATTTCAGAGAGGAAGGGAGAGAGAGAGAGATAGAAACATCAGTGATGAGAGAGAATCATTGATCGGCTGCCTCCTGCACGCCCCCTACTGAGGATCAAGCCCACAACGGGGCATGTGCCCTTGACTGGAATCGAACCCAGGACTTTTCAGTCACCAGGCCGATGCTCTACTCACTGAGCCAACTGGCCATGGCAGTTTTGTGCTATTTTAAAAAATCACATAAATAATACATGGATTCAATCTTGCTGTCGAAATTCAAACCAGACTGACTCAGGTAGAGTCAGAGGTGAACGTTTTCCTTGCCAGACTTCCCAGTGAACCTCTTTCTCCTTCGTTCCAGGAAGAGGAAACCATCCCATGGGGATTTTCCTCCTGGGACCCTGGAACAGGGAGACATTGGATTTTGTGGGTAAAAATGGCAACAGTAGAGTGAAAGCTGACACTGAACACTCACCACAAACCAGGCCCTGTCTGGAGCTCTTTCCACACATTATCTCATGTCATTGTCATAACAATAAAATGCAAACTCCTTACTCCTCATAATCCCGCCCCTGCCCGCCTCTCAGACATCATCTCCCGTCACTCTCCTCCCCGCCTGCTCCACACACCTCCTCTCCATTCCTTACACACAGACCTCATGCCTGCCTCCGGGCCTTTGCACTGGCTGTCCCTCTGCAGGGAAGCCCCCCTTTCCCTCTGGGTGGTTCCCTCTCCCTCAGCTGGATTGTCACCTCCTCCGAGTGGGCTCCCTACCCACCTTATCAGAAGCAGCAGGTTTCAGAACCATTCAGCTTTTACTACAGTAATTTAGCTTTTGCTACACCCCCCCCACCATTTGCATCGATTCAGTTCGGGAGTTTGTGGGTGGGTGGTGTAGGCGGGGGTCAGCTGTTAGCTGGTCTAGCTTGGTCGTGGCTGGGACAGTAGGTTTGGCTCCATGTGTCTGTCACCGGAGGGAGGCTAGCCCAGGTTAGTTTTTACTGATGCAGGAAAATCAGACTGGAACGCGTGGGGTTCCCCAGGACAGGATCACTCCCTGGCTCTTTGTCCTGTGGAGTCAAAGAGTAAAACCACGGACGGAAGACGGTATAACAAAGGTGGTAATTTACTGAGAAACAAGCACAGGCTCCCACGTGGGGAGGGGGAAAGAGTCCCACCAAGTCCCTTTGCCCATAGTTTATAAAGGCTGCGGTTCTTTGTGCCTCGATATCCCCTCTAATTGGTCACTATCCCCCTTCGATTTGGTCACTGTAGCAACTCCTGAGGTCAAGCCTCACATGAAATACTCGAGGTTCTCTCCTTCTTCTCTCTTATTGTTCTCTTATTCCCTCTGGGCTTTCTTCCTCCCTCTGTGAATGAGGGGCTTCCTTTCTTCTATTCTGTAAATGTGTACCTTTTGCTGCTCCCAGCTCCCTTGTCTTATGGAAATGTAGCCTCTGCCACTGCCAGCTCCCTTGTCTTATGGAAATGTACCCCTTGCCGCTCTGTAGATCTGTGTTTTTTCCATGAACCCCTTAGTTCTTAAAATTTCCTAAACCTGCCTATTTCACCCCTAAAAGTTCCTTTCATTATGTGAAGCATCTTGTTATCATAATCTCTACTTTGTAAAAACTGCTGTTTGAGGCCCTAACTGGTTTAGCTCAGTGGATAGAGCATCGACCTGTGGACTGAAGGGTGCCCGGTTCACTTCCAGTCAAGGGCATGTACCTTGGTTGCTGGTACCTACCCAATAGGGAGTGTGCAGGAGGCAGCTGGTCGATGTTTCTCTCTCATCAATGTTTCTGACTCTCTATCCCTCTCATATTCTCTATAAAAAAACAATACTCCTCCCCCTGCAAAAAACAAACAAACAAAAAAAACCGTTGTTTGAAATTTTCCACTAAAATGGTCCTTTGTTCTGTGAATTGACTCTGCTACTATTTGGCTTCTGTAAACACACTTGCCTGCTTGAATAACAGGGAAAATAAACTCAACTATCTGACCTTGCAAGCCGCTGGCTGCTGCCCCTGGCTACTCCCATGCTCCAGTTATCTGAAATGGACTATGCTCAAGGCTACTGAGTCGTGCTGTGCTCAGGTGACAAGCTTCCTGCGAAATATCTACATGGGACTCTTTGTAAAGCCTGCAAAAGGTCCGGAAGCTCCATATTTAGGAGACAAAGGGCCTGGGAAGGTATGAAGGGAAAACTTCCTCTGCGTTGCTTTGCTCAGACTGAGAGACAACACCTCTGAGACCGCTAGCGTAATAAAGACTCCCAATCTGGCTTACTCAGGCGTCCTCTGCTAAGCTCGCTGATTTACACTATAACAATGGACGTGCAAAGGTGCAGGTGGAAGTGTGCAAGGCGCTCCACGGAGACTGAGGCTTGAAACCAGCACCTGTCCCTTCAATCTTGTTCTGTTGGTGAAAGCAAGTCCCATGGCCAAGCCAGCATCGCATAACAAAGTTACACGGGGAAGAGCCTGGCTACAGGGACGGGTGAAGAATGGTGGCCGACAGTACAATCTCCCAGAGCTCCCACCAGCTCGCAGTTCTGGGGCTCTGCTCCCGGGCCGGGCTGAGAGGTCAGAGGCCATCTGGGGAGGACTCCAGGGAGCTTGTATGTGGGGCTGCTGAGAAGGAAACTCCCAGGCTCGGGGTGACCTGGGTTTGTGTGTGGAGGAGGGAACGCAGGGGAGAGGATGCCGCAGTGAAGAAGCTGTGGCGTCGGCATTGCTTGCTTGGGTGTGGCTGTGTGCGGGAAGCAGCAGGAAGCTTTGGCTGCACCGTACTTGCTGAATGACCTGTTTTAGGGTTGATGAACTTAGCTCTGCCTTTGCATCTACAGATCTATCTATTATACATTGCTGTATGTTTTTCTTAATTTTTACCTTCAGCTCAATTAAACATTAGTTCATACGTAAAAGTGAGGATGAGGGTTTCATGAAGCCCAGGACTTTTTGAGTTCATTTCAAAGCATTTTCTCACAGTTCTTTTTAAAAATATATTTTATTGATTTTTTACAGAGAGGAAGGGAGAGGGATAGAGAGTTAGAAACATCAATGAGAGAGAAACATTGACCAGCCGCCTCCTGCACACCCCCTACTAGGGATGTGCCCGCAACCAAGGCACATGCCCTTGACCGGAATTGAACCTTTCAGTCCTCAGGTTGACGCTCTGTCCACTGGGCCAAACCAGTTAGCGCTTTCTCACAGTTCTTGCATAAGCTTCAGGCCTCGAAAACCCGCCTGGCATCCTGGTTCCGTTCAGAGCCACTTAGTTGTCACAACAGCACATGAGGCCGGCGGACGAGCACCTCCATCTCACTGAAGAAGGGAAGTTCCTGGTTTTCACAAGCCAGTTTCCCTGGACTTTGCTGCTTGTGAAAAGAACCGGACCCAGATGATTCTAGAACTTCCCTGGTGACGTGAGGCTGGACGGCTGTCTACTGCAGAGCAGAAACGGCTGTCCTGGCTCAGGGCCTGCAGCAGGGGCCAGCACACTCCCCAGTCTCCCCGTCACAGAGGATGAGGCTGTCGTTCTTACAGTAACTGTGGGTGTGTTTTCCTGGTTCCTGGTCTCCCGAAGCAGCCTCCCTGTCCTCAGGGCTCACAGGCTCTGCAAGCCTCAAGTCTATAACAACAGTGATGCTTTCATAATGAATCTGGAAAAACCAAGCCCAGTCTCCCATGTTTGGAAGATGTACTGTCCCTCGTGGTGCATAATTTCTCTGTGTTTTACTGATCAGAGCTCAACTTGCCTGGTCCTTGGTCTCTGAGCACTGGGAGACACTAGTATGTCCTCGCCACTCAGAGATACTATTCTGGGCCAGAGCAAGGAACCCGCATCAGGCTTTTATAATATCAGAGTTACTCCTGGCTCCCTCTGCCCGTCACCAGGTACCTGAGGCTTCCTCAGCACTGACTGTCAGACCAGAAACAAAGTCCCATGCCCAGCTTGGAGCGGGCAAGGACATTATCAGCCTCCTCACACCCTGGCAGCCTCAGCCTGTGCCCACCCACCTCCTGGGGAGGCTGTCCTCGTGTAGGGACGGCCCAGGGATTAGAAAGCGCGTCCTGACTGGGCATTGAGGCCTCTGGCCTTGCAGCTTGGGTCCTGAGGGTTCCACATTTCCCAGCTGCAAGGGGGGCAAGCTGGCAGCTCCCAGACTACACCCAACCCCTGGCTTTCCATATTTCCCATTCTCATAGCTGAGTCAGACTGCTGGGTTCAAATCCTTTTTTCTGCACTGGTAAGCATGCTTTGCCACCTTATTTAGACTTTCTGTGCCTCAGTTTCCTCATCTGTAAAATGGGATCATAAAAGCGCTGATGTTGTTAGGCAGAATAGTTACTAAGACAGGAAAGGGGGAAGGAGAAGAGAGGGAAGTTTAATTTACCCACTGAACAAAGAAGTCAGTTGTCGTAGGACTTGCCAAGCAAGATGACCAGATGTATGTACAAACATTCCCGAGATAAGCTGCAACAACGTAGAAGGGGACTTTGAAACCTAGTCTGCTACCCAAGATATCCAGCAGGGGAGCTGTGAAACCTACAGGGGGAAGGGTATAAAACCTTTTGAACTCCCACTGGGTGGGACACTCAGACTACCTGAATTGCCCATTTGTGCTTTATGCCAAGGGCATATTCTCTCTCTCTTAAAAAAAAATTCTTTATTGTTGAAAGTTACATATGTCCCCTTTCCCCCATTGATCTCCTCCAGCCCAGCCCCAAAGGATATTCTTAATAAATTTGCTTGCTTTGCTTCAGTGCTGCTTTCTGTCATTCATCTGAGTTTCTTCTCATGAGATTGACAAGAGCCAAGGAGGGTAGACCCCCTCTCCCCACTGACTCAGGGGGCCTCTCTGGTAACAATGTCGTAGTGTTGTCAGGATGATGTGGCTGTAAACTTGTTGTGCTGTAAGCACTCCCTAAATATTGATGTGGATGACAAGGGGCCACACACTAAACCTGACAAGCTCAGCCTTACAAACTCAGAGACCAAAAGTAACCACATAGGATGGTCTGAAATTAAAGCTTTTAAACCAAAAGCAGGTGATGGCAGGCAGTCATGTCCTAGGCTAGAATCTTCCTTGACAGTCCGTTTTATCTTAATTGAGCCTGCCTATTGTCTTTAAAAAAATAAATATTTTTATTGATTTCAGAGAGGAAGGGAGAGGGAAAGAGAGAGAATCATTGATTGGTTGCCTCCTGTACTCCTGCTACTGGGGATCAAGCCTGCAACCCAGGCATATGTTCTGACTGAGAATCGAGCCATTACTCCCTGGTTCATAGGTCGATCGATGCTCAACCATTGACCGAGTGGCCAGGCTGTCTACTGTCTTTTTGCATCTGTGACAACATACCTGATAACATATGTTTGGAATGTCAAGGCAACTTCCCTTTCTGGGACCACCCAGGGTAGACACCACAGATCCTCTTGTTATTGTTACTACTAGGGGCCCAGTGCACAAAAATTTGTGCACTCGGGGTGGAGGGAGTCCCTCAGCCCGGCCTGTGCCCTCTGACAGTCTGGGACCCCTCAGTGGATGTCCTATGATGGCCCCAGTCTGCCAGGCGCCTTTTGTGTGTGTGTGTGTGTGTGTGTGTGTGTGTGGCCACTGGGGACCTGCCCCCAGCCGCATCTGAGGCTCAGAGCAGTCCT
>PVJC01043198.1:0-14483 GCA_004026665.1 Murina feae
ATTAGGAGAGGAAGGGAGCGAGAGACACAGAGAGAGAAACATGGATGAGTCGCCTCCCGCACACGCCCCCACTGGGGTTCAAACTGGCAACCCAGGTCTGTGTCCTGCCCACACTTGAACCCGCAACCTTTTAGCTCCAGGAGATGATGCTGCAAACAACTGAAGCCACCCGGCCAGGCTCAGACTTACCTAATTTTTAATTAGGGATGTTCGGGTGAGAGAATACTTAAAGGGGTCACAGTGAGAAACCAGGGGATGGCTAGGATTTCCTACTTCGTTGTTTTGCCTGGAAAAACCTCGCTGGGTCCCCAGAGGTGAAAGTCTGGAGAAAGAAAACGGGAGGAAAACACGAGTGTCTAGTATCAAAACTACAAGTCCCAGCCCGCCCGCGGCAGACACCTACGGGTCCCGGCAGGTTTCATTGGCCCCAAGGAACCCCTCGGGGCCTGCTGCCGGGGTTCCGCGGGGGAAGGCGTGGGGCGTGTCCCGGCGGCGGGGAGACCTGGGTCAAGCTCTCTACGTCGCTGCGCAGCCGTCTCTCACGGGCCGGACGTGACGTAGAGAGAGTTCCGGCTTCGGCCTCTGCCGCTGCCGCCGCTACTTCAGCCCCTGCCACTGCCGCCGCCGCCGCCGCCGCCGTAGGGGCTACTTCTTCCTAAAATGGCGCCCCTGGACTTGGACAAGTATGTGGAGATAGCGCGGCTGTGCAAGTACCTTCCGGAGAACGACCTGAAGGTGAGCTCGGTCGGGGCGGGAGCTCTGCTGGTCGGGTTCGCCCCTTCCGGCAGTGGGGCGCCCGCCGGCCCGCCCTTCTCGACGCGGGACCCCCGCCGGCCTCTCGTCCCGTCTCGGTGGGAGGGTCTGACGCGGTGCTGAGCGACCCCGTCCCTTTGGGCGTCGCGCGGAAGGCGGGGGTTGTCGGAAGAGCCGGAGTCCCCCGAGTGCCGTCCCGGTTCCGTAGAGGGTATCCTGCGGGATGTCGCGGCCTCTGCCCCAGGGTCGCCCCTCCTGGCCCTTGGGCCGCCGCAGGGACGCACAGCGGTGCACAGAAGGCTGCCCTCCTCCGACCCCTTCCCCGGCCTCCGGGAGTCCGAACCGAGCCCCAGTGGCCGTGCCCTCGGGAGGGGGTCATCCCTCCGGAGGGGGTGACAGGAGCGCGGGCGGCCGGCGGGTGACAGATGCCCGGGCCTCGGCTTGGGAGCGCGCCCCGGTGGGCGAGACGTGAGAGAACGTCGGGGCGCCCCCCTGGTCCCGCCGCTCCTCCCGATTGTTCTGCCAAGTGGGGGCTTCCTCCTGCTGGTGCAGGCGCGAACCCCGTTTTCCTGGACGCTGTTGAGCTCATAGAAGTGGACCGTTGGGTAGTCCCTCAGTAAATTACAAATCCTTTTCTGTTTTTGAAGTGGTTCCCTCCCCCCCCGCCATGATCCGTGTGTGTGTGTGTGTGTGTGTGTGTGTGTGTGTCTCTCTCTCTCTCTCTCTCTCTCTCTCTCTCTCTCTCTCTCTCTCTCTAAAGGAATGAATGTAGGTCTTTGGACAAGTCTTGCTATTTTTTGTGCGTTTGTTGAATCTAGGGCTCAGGTGCCTAGTTAGTGCCGCTCTCTTTTATTTGCTCAATTAACATTGATTTGTTTGCTGGGTGGTAAGTGGGTACCCTGCCAGTAGTTTTTGACACTGTTTTATTCTCTAAGCTGTGTCTGAAGCAATTTATCTTGGTGAATTTTTTTTTTTCTCTTCAGGAAGATGTCACTGTTTTGTTTTTCTTTTGCTGTCCCCTTTGGTACAGGAAGTTAGTTGATATCTAACGACAACAAGTATGCAAAATGTTGAAAGCCCAAGGTGCTGGTGTGAATGTAACTTGTTGGTTCTTCTAGGCAAAGGAAGTGCGCTGTAGTATAGGGGAGTCACTGTTGTGCATTTCCCCCTTAATAGGATCATCTAAAATGAGGACGTAGCCAATATTAGTAAAAATGTAGCTTTCATGCTCGTCTGGGTTCTTTGTGGCTTCTTCAGGAAACAAAGACACAAGCAACATTGAGACCCAGATCATGGAAAACTAACCAGACATCTTTTGTGGTAGCATTGTTCATCCCATGAGAGTAGTGGGGTGTTGCATGTCAGTGAATTGAGGTGAAATTTACTGTTCTTTAGCATATGTAAAGCTGTTTTAAGCTTTGTGTTTATAATTAGTCGAATATTGCTTATTATAAAAAGGTATGTTGCTATTAACTTGAAATTGGGTATTGAAATGATTTGGATGGAAATCAGTTGGATTTTCTTTGGACCTCTTAGTTTGATAAGCAGATTTCCTTCCCACCTCAAGGAAATAGTGTTAAACCATTTCATCGCCCTTTGCAACACAAAATGGACTGTATTTGGCATGTATGTTTCTTAAGGAACTTTTTTAATCTTATGGGAAACAACGGGGGGAAATTATGAATTTTTCTTTTAAGAAAGGCTTTTTTTTTTGGTCTTGGAAATGTTTTTGTCAAATTAATTTGCTCCTCTTTGGTATATTGTAAAAAATTTAAATTTGATTTTACTTCTTGGCTTGCAGTGCAAACTAAAATTAGGCAGGCCAAGAAAGTATTCCAGGAGCACCTTTTTAGAGACCTTAAAGCCAAAGTGAAAGACTCTGTGAGGAAAGAAAGTAATCATTGGAGCCCCTTAATGATCATATGGAAAAGATTTGTTCTGGTAGAAAAGACAGAAACTCACTGTGTTTTAGACGGACTAGAAGTTGGAGGTACTACATAAAATAAATGCTTAGGATATTCTAGATCTAATCATGATTTCTCCAAACCTAAATTGGAGGTGGTCAGATCACTAGTACTGAATCAGATTAATATAACTGTTTTGAAGGAATAAGGATGAAGTATAAAAGTGAGTAAACAAAGTATAACCTTTCGTGAAAAAGAGGTCATGTGATTCTCATCCACAATAAAGGTTTCAGAGCTGATCATAGAAGATACAGATTCCGTATCTGGCTAAGTGGAAACCTGAATGATAAAAAGCAGGTTTATTGAATATTTAAACTTAAGTACTTAGGCGGGTGATGGGTTCTATAACTTGAAGATTGTCAGATCTCTTAGATGGTTCTTAAAAGGGATAACTAAGCAAAGACATTGCATGTTGAGTTGGTGTTCAGTTTTCTTACTGAGGAACTTAAGACAGTTACCATGGTAAGGGTTGGGAGAATACTAGTGTCTGTCTCAGAGATGCAATACAAAGAATTGTGTAAATCCCTAGTAACCACTTTTATGGATTAATAGTTGGTACAATCTTTGTAGAATCACTTTTTTGTTTAATCTAAGCCATCCCTGAGTTTTTTGTATAAGGCTACCTGCTCTGCAAAGTGGTACCTCTGTCTGAAATGCCTCCATAAAGCTTCAAAGAATTCTCCCTTCCTTTTTTCCGATATTTGTTGAACAACATTTCATAAATTCTCATTCAGCCTTCGACTGATTTTATAGATTTCATCATATATTGCAGTCTTTATCTTTCCATACATACTTGTCTCTAACCTTATTGCCTGTCTTATTGATCATTCTGTTTACTTGAGTTGTTTGGTTTTGCATTGTATCTTTCTTCAGGTAATACAAGAAAAACTGAACATAGCACAGGACTTTGGTACACACCATGACTTTTTAAGGGACCAGAAGAGTGTTTTTAAGACTGTTTTTGATAATGCCTTCCATTTTGTTGATCATTTTGGCCATAGAATCACAGTTTCTTGTGTATTCTGAAAATAGTCTATAACAGTGCTGTCCAGTAGAAATAAAATGCTCAGAAATATGAGCCGCAAAATACATTTTTTTAATCTTAAAAAATATTTTTATTGACTGCAGAGAAGAAGGGAAAGGGAGAAATAGAAACATCAGTGATGAGAAAGAATCATTGATTGGCTGCCTCCTGCACTCCCCCTTCTGGGGATCAGCCCACAACCCGGGCATGTGCCTTGGATTGGAATCGAACCTATTCACAGGCTGACGCTCTATCCACTGAGCCAAACTGGCTAGGATGCAAAATACATTTTTTTAAGAGTGAAAAAGAAACAAGTGAATTAATTTTAGTACTGTTTAACCTAATTTCAACATGTAATTAATATAAAATTACTAATGTAATATTTCCTTTTTTTGTACTAAATCTATGAAATATGGTGTATATTTTACATTTACAACATATTCCAATTAAGACCAGTCACGTTTCAGGTGCTCAATAGCTACACGTGGCTGAATGTATCTAATGGGACAGTGCACACCTCTAACAACTGCCCCCAGCCCATTCCTGGAAGTGCAGAGCTGAGAGAGAATCAGAGTTCATCTAATTCTGTACCCTTCTCATTTTACTGAGGGGGTACTCAGCTTTATAGCGTTTATGCTTTGTCTGAGGTTGTCTAACTAAGCCTTGAATTAGGTTAGAAAGCCTCCTTGTGCAGAGCTCTTTCTGATACAGTTAATAGCCTTATTAAGATGACAGATAGCTTGCTTTTCTAGATATGTCTTCCACTTCATCACCTTTTTTCTTCTTAATCTTCCATTCTAAGCACATTGGACTGCTGTCTTCTGACAACATGCTCTGTATTTCCTTACCTCTTTGCTTCTTTTCAGTCTGTTTTTGTCACCTATTTAATATGTATCTAACACATATATTAAATTATTTAATGGTCTGTGGGTTGGATACTAATACTTACCTTGTTTTACAAACAGGTAACTAAAGTACAGATACATTAACTTTCCAAAGTGATGCAGCTAGTAAGTAAATGGATGAGCTGGGATTCAAACCTAGGCAAGTCTGGCTCCAGGATTCATGTCCGTAACTACGACTTATGCTTCCTCTATGCAGTACCCTCCATGCCTCTTTTGAGCTTTAGCTTAGATGCCACTTTCTCCATGCAGGGTTCTTGGATTCCACAGTCAGAATTATTAGTAATGATTAGAATTTACATAGCTACTTACAGTCTTCTGAGCACTTTCATGTCCATTCTGTCATTTACACAATCCTTGTGATAGGCAGGGTAGGTACCAAAGCCAGGAATTGATGAGGCTTAGGTGATTTTTACCTCAGTTACTCAGTAGAGTACATGCCTGAATTTAATTGCTAGTAAAAATTCCCATTCTTGCCTGACCAACATGGCTCAGTGATTGAGCTTCGACCCAGAAACCAAGAAATCACTGGTTCAGTTTCAGATCAGGGCACATGCCCAGGTTGCAGGCTCAATCCCAAGTAGGGGGCAGCCAATAAATGATATTTCTCTGTCCTCAGGGTTTCTATCTCTATCCCTCTCTCTTCCTCTCTAAAAATCAATAAAAACACATTTTTTTAAATTCCTATTTTTTTCTTTTCTATATTGACCTTTTCCCCATAGCACTTTTACTTCATTTTACCACTTAATAGTATTCTGATAGCAAATGAATTCATCTCCACCATTAGAATACAAGCTTCTTGAGGGCCAGGCTCATATCTTGTTTATTATATTCTCTACAGTATTAGAACATTGCCTTGTATGTGATAGACAAATCAGTTAATGCTTGTTGAGTCAAACTGTATACTGTTTAACAACAAACATTTCTTTAAATGCTTCTTGTGTCAAGTACTGTTCCATGTGGGTGCTAGAGGGAGAATCCCATACTTGGCTCTGCCTTTGAGGGGCTCTCAGTGTAGTAAGGGAGATATGAGGGGTAAACACATGATCATCGTATGGTGTGACAGGTGCTAAACTAGAGGACTGCCTAAGATATTAGGAAAAAGAAGCAGCATCTAATTCTGATGCTATCAAGGAGACATGAGAGGATGAGCAAAGTTTGTTCAGGTAGACAAAACAGGAAAGAAAGAACATGCAAGCAGAATAAATACCATGTGCATGGTATAGCTTAACCTGAAAGAAAGAACATAGTTGATTCAGGGAATTGAGGCAGTTGGTATGCCTGGAATTGGTGCTGGGAGGACATGCAGAGGACAAAATCATGGCAAACTAGGCTGATAAATTTGGATTTTCATCCTTTAGGTGGTACGTGGATAAACACTTTGAAATGTTTTTATATTTTAGGGGAAGACATTCTGTGACTTTTTGATATTGTTTAAAATGTGGCTAACTAAAAATAAAGTAGATTCAAAGAAAACTTTTATAGGAATATACTGTTGTATGTAGTAGGAATATGACAAAATCTTGATGATGCTACTTGAAAGGATTATGGAAAACACTGCCATAAACAGAGGTGTGCCCTTGAGAGATTTTTAAGGAAGTTACTACAGTAGGTTTTAGAAATATTATGGCAACATTGTGAATCATGAATTGGAATGGGATAAGAATGTCATAGAAACAATAGACCAAGTGACATGAGAATTTGAAGTATAATAGGACCTGATGACAGAATAGGTCTAGGTGATGAGGGAGGGGGAAGAGTGCAGTTTAATCTCTTAGTTTCTGGCATGAATAAGTTAGTTAATACTATAACTAGGTTAAGGAATGCAAGTGTGTTTGGTTTGGGCATACTGGATTTGAGATGCTGCTAAGCCAAGATATTGAATTAGAGATGTTCAGAAGACTTGGATACTCAGGTTGGTTAGTTAACAAATATTTATTGAATGCCATATGTGCTTCAGGCTCTGTTCCAGTAGTATTAAACTCTGGAGAAAGGTCTATTACCAGTAGTTCTCAACTGGGGATGATTTGCACTCATGAGGATGTTTGGCAATGTCTGGAGACATTTTGATTAGTCACAGCTTGTGGGGTAGGGGTGGGGGGGAAATGTCACTGTGGGTATCTAGTGAGTGTAGAAGCCAGAGATGTTGCTAAACACCTATAATTCACTGGACAGAAGCCCCCCACAATAAAGAATTCTCACTAGTAATGCTATGGTGGAGAATTTAAAGCCCATCGTATCTGAGGGACTGGAGATAACAGGGAGACAGGAGCAGAAAATAGAATGGAACTATGAACAAGTATCTTGAGGAAAAGGTAGTAAGGAAAGTAGGGTATCCTAAGAATGGGGGCTATGAACCCCTACTTGTTCAAGGATTAGGAATTAATTGGGGAGAAGTGGGTGTAGTTTGCCCTAAATTTGGGATAAGATCTTGCCTTAGTGCCTGTTTTGGAGCAGTAAGTGTAACCACACTTCCTACAAACCAAGCAGCAAAACAGAGATGTGAAGGGCTTTGGAGGAGTTTCTCCCATGGCAAGGGTGGATTCTGTGGGGCCACTGTATCTATAATTGGCTGACTTATGTAGAATTTGTACTGAGATTTCAGACTTCTTATTTTTGTGTTTGCTTGATATGAATTTGTAAGCTACTGCTGAACTGGAGAGATGAGAGGCAATGGCTTTAGCTTAGAGACTTAACTGTAAATCTCAGTTGGGACTGCAGACGTGGCAGTTATAGGACAGCTTTTACTTTATTCAGGTTAGTGGTCCTGACTTCAGGTTAAAGATGTTGCCTGAGTAATTTACATTCTCCAGGCCTTTGAGATTGGCACAGTTTCACAGTGATGTTCTTTACAATCTGCTGTTACTTTCAGACAGTACTAGGGGTATGGGTCAGTCGCCTTCAGTTCTGGAGGCCTTATATGTTAGTGCAAATTCTGGCACATTCAAATATGGTAACCATGAGATTCCCTCATGAATCTGTGCTGTGATTAGTTTAAAAGTGTTAATTAAATGATGACTCACTTTGTTCTCATAGGATACAGAGTGATTAACAAAGATGCATTCAATATAGCAAGATAAATATTCAGAATAAGTAAGAAAAATTAGACAAAAAGGAAAATAAAGATAGGAAACCAAGATGAAGCCAGAAGTAAGAATATATATAAAATGAAAGTTGTGATGATCAGGTTACTTCTTTGAGATTAGGCCCTAAGTTTTCTGGGAGTGAATGAAAGGTAGGAACCGATCAATTAAAAAATTCAGAGTCTATAAGATGATAAAAACAAGCTTCTCAGGAAATCACATTTATCCTTGGTAGAGACATTCCTTCCCTGGGTCCTCCTTGAAGGCAACTGTTTAATCACAGCATCCTGTGTACCTTATTTATAGTCTGCACAGTGACAAGCTCTATAGGGGACTGTTTCTACAATGTCCCTTGCTACAGGTTGATGGAATGACTGTAAAGTGCAATTTGGGAAAGGGAGGCAGTATAATGCAGAGTGAGGACAGGCCTCTTTAGAGGACAATCTGACTTAATTCAGGGTGGAATTTATAATAGGTTTATTTGGGTAACATTTTAATAATGGATCTTTAAAGGAGTATAAACAATGGGGCCCTCAAATTTACAAGTAACCAACAGTACCTGAGAGTAAGCAAATAGAAAGGTCAGCATTGCAGGAAACAGAACGTTTCTTTCCCAGAGATGCATTCTGGGAAGAAGAGTGGGAGATGAGCTTCTTTGGCAGCTTGTGTCAGAGGATGTGTTGGAGAAACATTTAAATTGTATTCATGGCATGGGCTCTCACCTTCATTAATGGAAGTTAGGACTCTTTTAAATGATGTGTAATTTGAAAGAGAGTGGATAGGACAAGTGCCTGACAACGTGCAGGCCTCACGGCAACAAACGGAAAACTCTGTCCACTCTTGTACAAATGACAGCAAAGCACTTCTACAAATACTTAAAAAAAATAGATTTTTCTGATTTCAAAGAAGAAAGAGGGAGAGAGAGATAGAAACATCAATGACGAGAGAGAATCATTGATCGGCTGTCTTCTGCATGCCCCGCACTGGGGATCTAGCCCACAACCTGGGCATGTGCCCTTGACCAGAATTGAACCCAAGACCCTTTAGTCCTCAGGCCAGTGCTCTATCCACCTAGCCAAACCATCTAGGGCACTACAAATACTTTTGGTGGGATTCTCTTTGAGGAGGTTTGGTGGGTGTACCTGAAAAAATATTCCAAATATTTATACCTAAGAAAGGTGGGTAAGCCCTACCTGGTTTGGCTCAGTGGACAGAGCATCCACCTATGGATTTATGGGTCCTAAGTTCGATTCCAGTTAAGGATACATGCCTAGATTGTGGGCTTGATCCCTAGTTGGGGGCATGCAGGAGGGAGCCAATCAGTGATTCTCTCATCATTCATATTTCTATCTCTCTCTCCGTCTCCCTTCCTCTCTGAAATAAATAAAAAATATATTAAATAAAAAAAGATGGGTAAGATCCTGAAATAGGTACTTTAAAACATCTCTGTACTGTTTTATTTTTGAAATTGCACAGTAGCAGAAAAATTTATTTTAAATATTAATTGCTACTCTAAAACAAAACTGAAAAGAGTAATGCTCTTTATTCTTTCACGATGAGAAAGAAGGTGTTAATGAAAGACTATTAAAAACAACACAGGCCAAATATGGCGTATTTGTTCTTTGGAACTAACTTAAGCCAAATGGAAGTGAGTTAGAGTTTAAAAAATTCAAGTAGTAGGTTGTAAACTTTGGGAACTAACTACTGTAAACAATCCCAGAATCATCAAAGAGCAGTTTCCTATCTGACAGTTTTGCCTTACATATGACTACTTAAAGGAGCAGAAATGTGGGTAAATTAATTGAAATCATAAAATTGTACTTCTGTCCCTAACCGGTTTGGCTCAGTGGATAGAGCATTGGCCTGTGGACTGAAGGGTTCCGGGTTCGATTCTGGTCAAGGGCATGTACCTTGGTTGCGGGACGATGTTTCTGACTTACTATCCTTCTCCCTTCCTCTCGGTAAAAAAATCAATAAAATTAAAAGAAAAAGGGAGGGTGAGGATACCTTTAAAAAAAAATTGTACTTCTGTATTATTTCAGTCCAATGTACAGTATTTGCTAACATTTATCTTGTGTTTTGAGTATTAGTCCTTGTCCTTTTGTCATGTGATCCTTAGTTTTAATATTTGTAGTAAAAGGTTGCATTTTATCTTTTCTCCTTACAGCGGCTATGTGACTATGTTTGTGACCTCCTCTTGGAAGAGTCAAATGTTCAGCCAGTATCAACACCAGTAACAGTGTGTGGAGACATACACGGACAGGTAAAATTTCATAAGCAGATTTTTTAGCTTTGTACTGTCCATAGTACATGCTGCAAAAAAACAAATAAAAACAACAGCTGGTAGTTGGCTAGGTTACTTCAGCCAAATGACTGTTAACTCTTACAGTGAATAAAAGCAGTGGTCAAATTATTCATGGAGTTTGTTGAAATTATGCTTGCAAAATAAATAGAATGTAGCACTATTGTTCTGTGGAAAGGGGGAGATACAAAACACAAATGCGGACTGCTTATAGTTGTTATGATTAACTGGAGATGCTTTCCTTGGTGGGAATGAGAATAGCAAAGGTTCAGGAAGAAAATTGTTGGCATGTGATTTCACAGCAAGTCACTGCTAGAATTTATTTTTTCATCTGCTGGGTTTTTGTTTGTGTTTAAGAGTTTTTTTAAGAGGAAGGGCACATGTCATCTTTAGATTTTTAATGACAGTGTTTAGCCTAGTTGGAAATGTGTGTGTTTATAAAATTTTTTTTTTAAATTAGGAAATGAAAGATGAACTGAATACTCATATCTTGCTGTATGCATATAATGGGCTACATGATAATATACACTGTGAACAATATAGTGTTTATGAATGCTAACAGGACCTACTGTCTTCTGACAATTTTGCCTTACATATGACTACTTAAAGGAGCAGAAATGTGGGTAAATAGATTGTGGTTAAGGGCTGGCTGCTCAATGAGTAAAATCCTACTTTGACTACTTATAGGGCTCTTCTCTTTGGCTTTTCAGTCTGTTCTCTGAAGGTTGAGATTATACTAAATCTGCATGTTCTCAGCTTCTAAATAGATACCTCATATGTCACATGTGATCTGTTAGTAGATTTTAGGAGTAAACTTCTTAAAATTTCCATGTAACTTCTCTCCAAAACTATAATAAACATTTATATTTTACACTAGGGGCCCGGTGCACGAAATTCGTGCACGGGGGTAGGGGTGGGGGGGTGGTCCTTCAACCCGACCTGCACCCTCTCCAATATGGAGTTCTTGGGGACTCTCACAATCCAGGACCTCTGGTTCTTAACCGCTAACCTGCCTGCCTGCCCTAACCACTCTGCCTGCCTGCCTGATCCCCCTAACTGCCCTCGCCTACCGGCCTGGTCACTCCTATTAACTTTCTTTTTAATCTTATCCCCTTCACACACAATTGTATTTGACTTCCTTATTGGCTTCTTCCTCTCACACAATTTTTCTCCTTTATGTAACACTTTTCCTACTGACTCATCATTTAAACTTTCCTTTCCTCCTTATTTCCTACTTCTGTTCCATCACCATTCTTCCTATTTTTTTACTACCCTCCTACCCTTCCCACATTCCTTCTTTCCTTTATCTTTACCCCCGCCCACCCTCCCTTTTTCCTTCCTTCCCACCTTAATTTTTTTCTTCACTTCCTCCCTCTGACCTGCTTTGCTCCCTCCCCCATTCCTTCCTTCTTCCCATTCTCCTTTTAAGTTCTACCAGATCCCCCTTAATAACTTTTCTTCCTTCCCTCTTTTTCTTTCATCCTACCTTTGCCATACATTCTTCTCTACTTACTTCCACTGTTTTAATACCTATCTATCTACCTGCCTAATTATCCACTATCATTTATCTTTTTTTCTTTTTTGACTTCTTTTAAAATCTGTCCCCAGTACACAACTATACTTGGTTTTCATTATAGGCCCTACAGTTCCCTCATACATCCTCTTTTTTTAACTCTGCTGTCCACTGACTCTTTTATAAAGTTCTTCCCTCCATCCTGTTGCATCTCTCCCCCACCTGGTTACTTCCCCCAAACTCTCCCTGGCTGCTGCTCCGCCTGCCCCCTGCCCATCTCTCCATCTCCTTGCTCCCCTGGGGGTTCACCCCAGCTCTGAAGGGAGATGGGGCCTCTCAGAGGAGACCCCTGCCTCTGTGTAAGAGAAAATGGAGCCAGCGAGAGAGTGGACCCAGGAGGCGTGTGTGAGAGAGAAAGGGAGCAGCTCTCGCACCCTCACTAAAGCTTCCCTCATTAAATCCTCCAGCTGCCCAGCCAGCCCACCACTGCTGCGGCTCGGATGGGCCTGGGTGGGTCGTGGGAAACACATGCACAGAGGCTTAGCAGCCTCCGTGCGTGTGTGTGCCCCTGGACCCACCCAGGCCCATTGCAGCCCCTGGGGCGGCCGGCTGGTTCCACCCCCGCATTGGCTGCGATGGGCCTGGGTGGGTTTGAAGGAGGCTTAGCAGCCTCTGTGCGTGTGTGCCCCAGACACACCCAGTCTGATCACAGTCCCTGGGCCTGCCGGCTGGTTCTGTTTCCCCTGCGATGGGCCTGAGTGGGTTGCTCCGAGGCTTAGCAGCCTCCGAGCGGTGTGCTCCGGGACCCTCCGAGGCTGATCACAGTCCCTGGGCTAACGGCCCGCCCCCGTAGCGATGGGCCTGAGTGGGTCCCGCGGAGGCTTAGCAGCCTCCCTGCGTGTGTGCCGGGGACCCACCCAGGCCCATCGCAGCCTCCCTGACGGCGCTGGTCCCACCCCCGCATTGGCTGCGATGGGCCTGGGTGGGATGGGCCTGGGTGGGTTGCGCAGAGGCTTAGCAGCCTCCGTGTGTGCGCGCGCGCCCCGGGACCCACCCAGGCCGATCGCAGCCCCTCGGCCGGCTGGTCCCACTTCCCCCGAGATGGGCCTGAGTGGGTCGCTCCGAGGCTTAGCAGCCTCCGTGCGTGTGTGCCCCGGGACCCACCCAGGCCCATCACAGTCCCCGGGCGGGCTGGCTGCTCCCTCCCTTGGCTGCCGCCTCTATTTGCGCAGAGGCCTCCAGTCTGCCCGGGTAGGCCGCAGTCTGTGGCTTCTTTCCGGCTCCCGGCTCCCGCCTCCGCCATCTTGACTGGACTATTTTGCATACCTTCGCTCTGATTGGCTGGTGGGCGTGGTTTACCCCGTCCTGAAGAAACGGTTAATTTTACTATTTCACTTTTATTAGTTTAGATAACATAAAGGATATGAATATAAGCAGTTTCTTAATACATTCATAAAAGCTGGAATAAACCAAGCAACGTTTTCCTCTGCTTATAACATTAAAGTTGCCCTAGCCGGTTTGGCTCAGTGCATGGAGCGTTGGCCCATAGATTGAAGGGTCCCGGGTTCGATTCTGGTCAAGAGCACATACCTGGCCCAATCTGGGACTTATGTGGAAGGCAACCAATCAATGTGTCTCTCTCACATTGGTATTTCTCTTTCTGTCTCTCCCCCTCCCTTCCACTCTCTCTAAAAATCACGAGGATGAGGATTAACAAAAATCTAAACTAATAAAAGGGAAATAGTAAAATTAACCGTTTCTCTGGGACGCCCACAGCCACGGCTGTATGCAAATTAGCCCAGCCAACATGGCGGCCGCCACTCACGGACCTGAGTAAACGTTTAGGCAGCTTCCGTTGCAGCAGGAGCGAGAGCGAAACTACCTGCTCGCTGGCTCCTTAGCCTTTGTTTGGCCTGAAGCAAAAACGCACATTTGCAACAATTAAGTGTAACAATTGTTTCATTATAGAAGCTGTGAGGTGAGGCAGACAGGAGGATTCGTTAGTGAAAGGCTGCCTTAAAGGAACAGCATCAATTATAGGAGCGTCCAGCCGGCCTTGCTGGGACGTTGGGCAATGGGAGCTGTGGGCAGCCTTAAAGCCCGTCACCCAGGCTGGTCAGGCAGCCAGCAGGTGGACATCCCCCGAGGGGTCCCAGACTGCGAGAGGGCACAGGCCGGGCTGAGGGACCTCCCGAGTGCACAGAGCGGGACAGCGCAGGACCCAGGACCCGTGAGTGGGAAAGAGGTGGCAGGGTTGGAGGGCACCGCGAAGCGGGTAAAAGGCGGCGGGGTCGGCAGCCTGCTTGGTGGGCTTCCCAGGCCCTTGGAGGGGCATCGGGGAGCGGGTAGGAGGTGGCAGGGACGGCGGCCTGCTTGGTGGGCTTCCCAGGCCCCTTGCAGGGCACCAGGAAGTGGGAAAGCAAGGTGGCGGGCTGGGGAGTGGGAAAGAGGCAGCGGGGCGGTCTCGGCCTGCTTGGCAGCTTCCCAGACCCCTTGGCGGCACCGGGAAGTGGGAAAGGAAGGCAGCAGGGGACGGGTGAGTGGGAAAAAGTCAGTGGCCTGCTTGGCGGCTCCCCAGGCCCTTTGGGGGCCACTGGGGAGCGGGAAAGCAAGCTCTTGGGGGCTGGAGTCCGGCTTGGTGGCTCTCCAGACCCCTTCCGGGGATCAGGGAGCAGGAAAAGGCTGGCCTGACCACGAGGCGGGGTTTTCCCTGCTTTCTGGTGGCTGGAGGAAGATGGGCAGTAGGCAAGCTTGGGAGGCAGGCCGCACCCAGCCCTGGCCACGCTCCAAAAAGAGAACAACATGCAGGGGAGGGCAAGAGTCTGAGAGATCATCATAGAGGGGGTGCCTGCTCCAAGCCTCCACAGCGTGCCTGGTGGCAGGCCCCCGGCAGGTAGACACACACAGGAGGACTGCTCCAAGCCTCAGATGTGGCTGGGGGC
>PVJC01043199.1:0-14617 GCA_004026665.1 Murina feae
CCGCCACCTTGCTTTCCCACTTCCTGGTGCCCTGGTGCCACTTCCAACTGCCAGCATAGGCAGGCAGTTGCAACAGAACCCTTTGGTTTGCTCTAGTTCTGTGGCTGTTGGCCTCCATCTTGGCTGGGTTAATTTGCATACAGCCGCTCTGATTGGCTGTTGCCCTCCATCTTGGCTGGGTTAATTTGCATACAGCCGCTCTGATTGGCTGGTGGTAACGGTCACATTTGCATGTTTCGCTTTTATTATATAAGATTATATAGGACTAGGGGCCCCGTGAACAAAAACTTGTGCACTCGGAGGGGTCCCTCAGCCTGGCCTGTGCTCCCGCAGTCTGGGACCCCTCAGGGGATGTCCACCTGCTGGCGTGCCTCGCCAGCCTGGGTGAGGGGCTGATAGCTGTTTGCAGGCTGGCCAAGTCCTCCAGTGGGATCCCTCACCCCATAGGGGTGTGGCCAGCCTGGGTGAGGGGTTGAGGGCCATTTTCAGGCTGCTCATAGTCCCTTCAGGTTTTGGGTCCCTACTGGGGTGCCTGGGCAGCCTGGGTGAGGAGCCGAGGGGCATTTTCAGGCTGCCTACAGTCCCTTCAGGGTTCAGGTCCTTACTGGGGTGCCTGGGAAGCCTGAGTGAGGGGCTGAGGGCTGTTTTCAGGCTTTCAGGCTGCCCACAGCTCCCATTGACCCAACGTCCCAGCAAGGTTGGATGGAAGCCGGTTCTGGGGTTTATTTATCTTCTATAATTGAAACTATTGCTTTAAGCCGAGGCCTAGGCAGGTAACGAAGCCTACTGTTGGCTTCAGCTCTATGGCTTCTATAATTGAAAGAATGTTGCTGTGAGCAGAGAGAGGCCCAGTCGGCCTAGGCAGACAGTTTACTCCTGGTGCAATGGAAGCCTCCTGTTTATTCTAGCTCCATGACTGCCAGCCTCCATCTTGGCTGGGTTAATTTGCATACAGCCACTCTGCTGGTGGGCGTGGCTTAGGCATCCCAGAGAAACGGTCAATTTCAATATTACTCTTTTATTAGATAAGAAGACTATGCAATAAACCCAAGGAAGACAGTTCTTTGGGATCTGCCTCAAAAAGCAATTCAGACCCTGGCTGGATTGATTCAGTGGATAGAGCATCAGCTTGCAGACTGCAGGGTTCTGGGTTTGGTCCCAATCAAGGGCATGTACCTCAGTTGTAGACTAGATCCCTGGTCTACAACTGGTTGGGGCATTTACTGAAAGCAACTAATTGATGTGTCTCTTTCACATGGATGTTTCTCTCCTTTCCTTCCTCCCTCTCCAAGAATCAATGGAAAATATCCTCGGGTGAGAAAAAGAAGAAGGGAGGAAGGAAAGAAGGAATGCAGAACTTTATTTTTCCAAATAAAAATAAAGAAGACAAAATTAATAAACTTCAGTCCCTGCCCTTTCACATCAATCTCTCTGTATATAGAGGTATCTGCACCCTCATAGAGGAGGACTGGCCTCAATCAGTATGGGAGAAGCATTGTAGCCTTTCTACCTCTCAGCTAGCTACCAGACTGGCCCAGGAGCAGAGGCTTTGCTGAAGCCAACTATGGACTGTTTGAGGGTTTTCTAGGAAGGAAGGAAAGAAAGGGGGGGGGGGACAGAGAGAGAGAGAGAGAGAGAGAGAGAGAGAGAGAAAGGAGAGGAAGGAAAGGAAGGGAGGGATGGGAAGGGAAAGGAATGGAAGAAAATGGACAGGAGGGTAAGGGAAGGAAGAATCTGTGGATTAAGAGCTATTTTTAGGTAGCTTATTACTAAAGGAAGAGCTGTTATGAAATGTATATGCCATTTCTTCTCTTAAGCAGGCTAAATACTTGTCACCCTGTCATACCTAGTATCCAGATTCATTAGCTGGTCAGAGTCATAGCAAATATAAATAGAATAAAAAGTAAATTTTGCTTCAGTTTGTATTTCAAATTTAGTACAATCTAAGTAAAGTAGCAAAATAACCAAAATAAACACATTATATGGGCTATAACTGAAAGTTATACAACTGATTTAAAAGCAAATAAAAGATAGCAATTCTTATATATTCAAATAGGTGTTATTCTTTTGAAAGTAAATCACTTTGTTCATAATATACCTTTTATGGTAATAACTGCTAAAATAAAGTTCTAAAATAACATTCAAGGTTTTGGTTGTTTTTTTTACTACAATATTTTAAATACTTTTAAGGGAGGCAAATTTTTATCTAACAGAGCATTATTTAATACTGAAATGCTCCTAAGAGTCAATCAGAAATACAGCTAATAAATAAAGAGAATGATTAAAGTAGCCAACAATTGTTTTGAGTAAAAAAATACTTTTCACAGAATGTTTTTTGTCTAACTTTAAAGATCAAAGCAGAGAGAAACCAAGATGGCGGCATAGTAAACAATGGAATTGCGGCCGTGCACAACCATTTCAAAATCACAACAAAAAGAAAAAACAGACACCACCCAGACCTACAGGAAGGCTGGCTGAGTGGAAATACTACAACTAGAAAGAGACTGAGACTCAGAGGAGGTGCGGAAGTAAAATGCAGAGGTACAGAGGTGCGCATGGCGAAGGGGCTTGTAGAAAGGGCTGGAAGCATTTCGTACCAGAGGGAGGCACAAGCCCCGATGGCTCTGAACTCCAGTTCCAGGCAAGATTCTGGGGACTCAGAATTATACCGGGAGGAGCTGGACTGTCTGGCACTGTCTGGCATCATCTGACACCATCTGGCACTGGGAGAACTCCAGAGTGGCTTGAGACCCAGTGCCTCTTAGGGCAGGGCTGAGAAACAGCCATAGCTGGTTGCTCCACCTGTAGACTTCCCAAGACCCCGCCCCACCCAAGCTGCATGCAGAGGCTTTTGCATATAAAAGGCTGAATAGCCTCAGGCAAAGGCTAAAATAGCAACTCCTTGGAGATACAAGAGCCAGCGTACCCAGTGGTTCGAGTACAATCCTACTTACAACTCCTCAGATTCACAAGGGACACACACTCAGGGAGCAGACTCAGTGAGCACCAAAGCCCCACTGAAACAACTCTTGCGCCATAAGGGTGTCTCCAGCACAGAAGTTCTCCCACTGTAGACACAGCTGATTCTCATAACCAAGTGGCTTGGAGGTCAATTCCTCTCAGTGATCACCTAACACAGAAAGCCACTCTATCAACCCAGGGAAGCAGCCAAAATGTGAAGACAAAAAAACAGATCACAATGACAGAAAAGGAGGAAAGCAAATGACAGGATATAGAGTTCAAAACCACGGTTATAAGGTTTTTCAAAAATTTTCTAGAAACCGCTGATAAACTTAGTGAGACCTTCAATAAATCTAAGCAGCCCTAACCAGTTTGGCTCAGTGGATAGAGCATCAGCCTGCAGACTCAAGGGTCCCAGGTTCGATTCCAGTCAAGGGCATGTACCTTGGTTGCGGGCACAACCCCAGTGGGGGGGGGGGGTGCAAGAGGCAGCTGATCGATGTTTCTCTTTCATCGATGTTTCTAACTCTCTGTCCTGCTCCCTTCCTCTCTGTAAAAACTTAATAAGAAATATTAAAAAAAAAATAAATCTAAGCATATACTGACTAAAATAAAGAATATTATACAGAGATCCAACAACAGACTAGAGGAGCGCAAGAATCAAGTCAAAGAATTGAAATGCGATGAAGCAAAAAACAGCCAAATGGATAAGCAAAAAGAAAAAAGAATCCAAAAATATGAAGACAGTGTTAGGAGCCTCTGGGACAACTTCAAGCATACCAACATCAGAATTATAGGGGTGCCAGAAGAAGAGAGAGAGCAAGATATAGAAAACCTATTTGAAGAAGTAATGACAGAAAACTTTTGCTCCCTGGTGAAAGAAGTGGACTTACAAGTCCAGGAAGCACAGAGAATCCCAAACAAAAGGAATCCAAAGAGGACCACACCAAGACACATCATAATTAAAATGCCAAGAGTAAAAGATAAGGAGAGAATCTTAAAAGCTGCAAGAGAAAACCAGTCAGTTACCTACAAGGGGGAACCCATACGACTGTCAGCTGATTTCTCAACAGAAACTTTGCAGGTCAGAAGGGAGTGGCAAGAAATATTCAAAGTGATGAATAGCAAGAACCTACAACCAAAATTATTTTACCTAGCAAAGCTATCATTCAGAATTGAATGTCAGATAAAGAGCTTCACAGACAAAAAAAAAAAGCTAAAGAAGTTCATCACCACCCATTCAGTATTATATGAAATGCTGAAAGGTATCCTTTGAGAAGAGGAAGAAGAAAAAGTAAAGATAAAAATTATGAACAACAAATACATATCTATCAACAAGTGAACCTAAAAATCAAGTGATTAAAAAAAATCCGATGAACAGAATAAACTAGTGAATAGAATAGAATCAGAGTCATAGAAAGGGAGTGGACTGACAATTTTCAGGGGGAAAAGAGTGTTGGGGGTATGGGAAGAGACTAGACAATAATCGTACACCTATGGAGGAGGACAGTGGGGGCGGGGTAAAGTCAGAGGGTGGGGTGGGAACTGGGAGGAGGGGAGCTATGGGGGGAAAAAAGAGGAACAACTGTAATAATCTGAACAATAAAGATTTTTAAAAAGAAGATCAAAGCAAATAAATGTTAAGCCTTTGCACAACTGTCCTTGATAAAATTTGCCTCATACTCAAATTTTTCTTCCAGATAGGTGTTTTTGGCCCCCAATTAAATTTAACCTTTCAATCGTTTTTTCTTTTGGCCACGGAAAGAGTGGTACAGCAACAAGGATATAAAATTGGAATAAAAAAACTAAATCTATTTGTCGGTCACTATCTCAAATTTAAAGGAAGGGATGTAAATTAGTTCATTACTAATGTCTCTTCCAGCTCTGAAATGCTAAGACTAACACATGTGCTAATAATAACATTAATTAAAACAAACCAAATACCTACTTTTCCTAAGTCTTTTAAGGTAACTGGAGAATCAATAGCTTTAAAACTGTCTGTCTTTCCATTTATTCATCCTTCCATCAATACACCTATGCCTCCTTCTAAGGACCTGAAGCAATTCATACAAAACAGAGTGCAAAATCACAAATTTTGACATTTAAAAGTCCTAAAACAGGAATCAAGAAATGTGATAAATGGGAAATCCCTCTTTAGTACTTATCTTTTGTGTTATCTAAAATAACTGTTCTTTACATTATTTATTCCTTTGATCTTTATCAAGCATGTCAAGCACCTCATTTGTAGTGTTTTATTGAAGTTAAAAGATATGCTTTCTTTGCACCTGAATTACAGCTATTTTTTCTCCAGGAAAGCAAAACCATGTGCAGTTGTATTCTTCAGTTACTTATATAAGATTGACTATGAAAATATGCTGATAGAAATTGTATCAGGTTATATCTTACTGCCATAATCTTATATACTGTTTTTGAAAACCATACTGTAATATTATTTTATAGACTCACTTCATATTTTTACCTAAAGAAGCCATTAGATTTAGATAAAATTCCATCTGAATCTAATCAGATTAATCTAGAATGTGGGATAGTCTCTAATACCATTTTTCAAAACAAAGCAAAACAAAATTGTATGAGGGGTGCTACTCTTAGTTAAAAGATACTTAAAGAGATATTAATACTTAAAGAGAAAAGGCATGCCAGGTCATTGTGGCTCAGTAGTTGAGATCAACCTATGAACCAAGAGGTTATTGTTCCATTCCTGGACAGGGCACATGCCCAGGCTGCCGGTTCAATCCCCAGTAGTGGGTATGCAGGAGGCAGCCAATCAATGTTTCTATCTCTCTCTACTTCTTCCTTCCTCTCTAAAATTAATTAAAAAATATATATTTTTTTTTAAAAAGGGAAAGTCAATCTTGATAAGATACTAGGGTTTTTTTTAAGGTTAAAACAAAAATAGGCTATAAAAACATTTTTGGACAATTAGAGAAACCTGGATACTACTATAGACTCTCCTATATAATAAAAGGCTAATATGGTGGAACCAGTCGCTATGATGCACACTGATCACCAAGGGACAGACACTCAATGCAAGAGCTGTCCCCTGGTCGTCAGTGTGCTCCCACAAGGGGAGTGCCGCTCTGCCAGAAGCCCTGTGCTGGGCTCACAGCTGGCAAACACAGCAGTGAGGGCAGGAGCCTCTCCTGCCTCTGTAGCAGAGCTAAGGATGTCTGACTGCTGGCTTAGGTTCGCAAGGCTCCTGGACTTCGAGAGGGTGCAGGTCGGGCTGAGGGACCTTAGCCATATGCACATTAGGGACAAACAGGCTGGCAGGGGAGGGCCATTAGGGGCAACCAAGCAGGCAGGCAGGCAGACGCCGTTAGGTGTGATCAGGCAGGCAGGGGATTGGGCCTAAACTGGCAGTTGGACATCTCCCAAGGGGTCCCGGGTTGGAGTGGGTGCAGGCTGGGCTGAGAGACTCCCCCAACATGCACAAATTTCATGCACTGGGCCTCTAGTTACTAGATAATATTAATGGATTAATGTAATTGTCTTAGATATAATAATGGTATTGTGGTTGTGTAGGAGAATATCCTTATTCTTAGGAGATTCACATAAAAGTTTTGGAAGAAATATCAAATCTATAACTTACTCCCAAGTGGATCAGTTAAAATAAAAGTGTGTGTTTGGAGGATGAGGGAAGACAACAAGAAAAAGCAAAAGTGGTTAGAGATTATAAACGAATGATATAAGGTTTTCATGGTATTTTTCTTCCATCTTTTCAACAAGTTAAATATTTTCAAAATTAAAATCCAGGAAAATAATTTTAAAAACATCATAACCTTTACTTTCAAATAGGTTAACATAATGCCTACACAGAAAATGTGTTATGTTCTACTACTGGATTATGTACCTCCTTATGCACAGGAATGGCATCCCCCTTAGGGCACTGATATATACGAATTGAATCCATGTGATAACAGTATCTCTGTAACGTTTTGCCCACCTCTGCTAACCTTCCACGCCACTGGACAGAGTGGTCTTTCTAAAAACATAAATCTTATCCAGTCACACTCTGCCTTAAAAATCCATCCATAGCTAACTACAATCTTCAGAATAAAATCCAAATACATTAATTTGGCATGAAATATGCAGTACCCTCCAAAATATGACCCTCTCCAACCCTTCTCCTATCTGCCTGCACACAACCTATATGGCTGGGCCATGCTGAGCTATATACACAAGAAATGTGCAGTTATTTCTACTGCCTCTAGGCTTGGAAACATATTATCCCCTTCTCTGCCTCCTTTTCTTAATAACTTCATTCTTCAAGATCCAGCTCAAGTATCACTTTCCACTAAGAGATCCTTCCTATCTTTTCAGACTAGTTTCTGTGTCCCACAGCAACTTCAGAGTACTTATCACAAATACTATAACTTTCTGCACCCACCTTAACCCTAAGACAACTTTTTTTGACAATTTTCTATTCCAGTAGCCCCTGCAAATAGCATTTAATCGTATTTAATACATGTCAAATGAATTAGGTGAAGAATCAAAACATGAAAGATTAAATCCGGAAATATATCCTAAAATACTTTCTACTAACCTGTAGATGGTAGGCTCTGAATAATATCTGAAAGGTTATAACCTCCAGAACTATCTGAACGTTTACGTGGCTTCCTTTTTGCTTTGGTTTTGGCCTTCTTGAACATACTTTCCCTAGGAAATAGCAAACATAATAGTCACTTTTAAAAAATAAATTAAAATGAAACAAAAGAACTATGCATGTTGAAAAAAACACATAAGGCCTGGCCAGTGTGGCTCAGTGGTTGAGCGACCCATGAACCAGGAGGTCAAGATACATATCCCCAGTAAGGGCAGTGCAGGAGACAGATGATCCATGACTCTCTCTTCCTCTCCCATAGTGAAATCAACTTCAAAAATATATATTAAAAAAGAAAACACATAAGGATATGCATGCTGCAGTCACATTTATCTATGTGATCTAGAGCAAATTTCTCAATTTCACTGAACTTCTGTGTGTTACTATTACTTATTCTAACCTTAGCATTTCTGTGAAAGTTAAAAGATGGTATACAAGAAAATTCTTTGAAAAGTAAAATACTGTACATGTTCATATAAAAGCTATTATAAACTATAATCTTGAATGAGAAATATTTGCTGATAACTTTAAAGCATTTAAAGGAATACTTAATTCCCTAAATTAAGTATTATTAATCAGGAAAGGAAAAATAAAATTATCTACAACTACCTTTCACGAAAAATTACAGATTTCATTCTGTAATTTCAACAGTTATACAGGTCTGCTATGAATACTATTATTTGGTAAAGGATAACATATTAATGCTAATAATTTATTATAATTTTTTAATATAATAACATGTCATACATCTACATCAGATATCTATAAAATGCCAAGTATTCCAAATGCTAACAAACTCTAGAAAAGGGATTTAAAAAGAAAAAAAAAGAAAAATGAGTATAGCGGAATCCAAGAGCAGTTTTCAATGAGCTACATAGTGGGCTACTACACATACACACATAATACATTGCATATATGTAGTAGATGACTTGAACAACCAAAGACTTTAAGTCATTTACCAAGTAGAACTAATTCTGTTAGCAGTTGATAAGGGAGCCTAAAACATGAACTGGAAATTCTAACCAGGGCTAAATGGTAGGCCTAGTACTGGACATTATCTAGAATCTGGACTACTTTGCTGGAGGACTTCCCAATGTTAAGTCATTGCAGGCTGTATCTCTTGAATCAGTTAGGTTCTCTATAAATCTAGTCTTCATACCAACCAATATGGGAGAGAGGCAATCACTTAGTTGAATGGGGTTCAGAAAGAAATCAACGCTCTTTATCAAATCCAACCACTCGCTCTGATTTTTTTTTTTTCACTCTCAGCTTCATAAACCTGGTACCTCTAATTCTTACATTTTTCCAGAATTGTTTTAGTTTTTTTCTGTTCTGTCATTACTGCTCAGCAACCTCTTTCCAACTTCCAAAGCTGTCATCTCTTGACTGCTCTCTTCCCCTATCCTGCTCTCTGGGTTTTAGTGCATTATGCCTTTTGTGTTTCTTTAACCTTAGCAGGGTTTAGGAAGGTAGTTAAGATAAATGCCCTAATTCAACCCAACATGTTTAATCTGAAGGCTACATTCCTTTCATATTTACAGGTAATTTTGTTATATCTACAAATATAAAATATTCATTTACTTTGTATTACACTAAGGCTAAGAATGAGCATACATGCATGTCTTATGTCAGGTTTCTCAATTTTTTTCTTACAATGTCAACATGAAAGTGTCCAAGATCTGGAATGAGGAGGGGAGAAGAAAAAGAAAGGAAACAGAACTTACAAATTATTTTGTTCCATATTTATTTCCTCTTTTAAAAAAATATCTCCATCTTCTAGTTCCAAATAGCTAATATCTGGTCCATCCTGATATGGTGTAATGACTCTTTTATCCATTGCTGGAATCTACACACACACAAAAAAAAGTCACCTTTTAAATACAAAATTTACAAAGATCTCTTTAAAAATTGATATAATATCCCATTTGTTTTAATATATGGTGACATTAACTAGAAAAAGTCTAGAACGCCTAATGGCTTTCTAAATTTAAATCAAGTGGTTGATTAAATTAAAAGATTATTCCATTAAAGCATGGGGGACAAAAAACAAAAAAACCTTGACAGAAAAAGCACCCCTTTATTAAAAATACAAACTAGCCCTGAAGGGTACTGGGTTCAATTCCTGGTCAAGGGCACATGCGCAGGTTGCTGGCTCAAACCCCAGGAGGGGGTAGAGGGAAGGCAGCCAAATCAATGATTCTCTCTCATCATTGATGTTTCTCTCTCTCTCTTCCTTCCTCTTTGAAATCAATAAAAATATTTTTAAATGCAAATTAATCTATTTGTTACAGGAATCATGTTTTTGCACTATTCTGACCTTTGGTAAACAACAATGAAAGACCCTGAGGCTTTCAATAACTTTCATTTAAGAAGAAATTAAAATATACTAGTCCTATTAAATACCTTCAATTTCAATTGTCCTATTTAATCTATGGAATTTGTAATACTAGAAGAGGTCAATTGGGGAAAAGAGGGAATATAAACACATTTTTTGTGGGAAACGAGTAAAATTGGATCCACCAGGGAGACTGTCAATGGACATGAGGAAACATACCTTGGAACCGGCAAAAATAAAAATGTTTTACGTCATTGTCGTGTGTGTGCCGCTCATAAACTACGCAGTGAAATGCGGTACATGTGCAAGTTTTGTAATGCACCCCTGCACAAAGGAAAGTGTTTCGAACGCTACCACACAGTGGCTGGAAAATGCCCGCTTACAAAGAGTAAATAACACTCTCAACAATAAAGGTTTAAAAAGTATATGTATATAAAAAGAAATACTAGGTCCTGTTTTCTAAAAAAATCCTAAAATATTAGAATTCATTAGAAAATTATCCCAATGAGATGTCTGAACTAATATAATGCTTTAGATGAAAATATCAAAAGAACATAAACCTTACCATTTTTCGGTAAAATGCAGAAAGATCCTTCAAAACACCAACACTTAAAACATCAAGAGACCTACCAAGTAAGATACAAAATTTTATCTTAATACTTAAGTAACTTAATACCTGTCAAGGTTTTCAAATATGTGGAGATATTTTATATTGCTGAATAAATAACAGTTATTTTTAAAGCATTAATATCTAGCTGATACATATTCTTTTAGGAAGCATGCAGTTATATATTTTGATAAACATCAACATACTAGAAAATATCTTATATAAAATTCAAATAACTCCTATAAATGATAGAAAAATATTTTCTTCTAGAGGCCTGGTGCACAAAATTCATGCTGGGGGTGAGGGGGATCCCCTCAGCCCAGCCTGCACCCTCTCCAATCCAGGACCCCTTGAGGAATGCTAGTTTAGCTCCAACTGCTGGCTCCTAAGTGCTCACCTGCCTGCCCCTAGTTGCCCCACCCTGCCAGCCTGGTCGCCCCCAACCGCCCCCTGTGTTGGCCTGGTTACCCCACGCAGCCTGCTGTTCAATCATTTGGTCATCCCTCACTAACCCCCTCCTGCTGGCCTGGTTGCCCCACACAGCTGTTTGGTCATTACTGTTACTGTGATGGCATCCCGGACAATTTGTGTATTAGCCTTTTATTATATAGGATTGTAATGAAATACCAAGTATATATTCATTTTTCATTTTCCACAAATTATAATCTTTAGCTATAGAAGGAGTGCTTATATTGATAGAACAATTGCCCAACTATCAGGATACCTAAATTTTATCTAGAATTATCACTGCTACCAACTAACTTCATGACCTTGAGCAACACTTATTACCTTTCCATACTTTAGTATCTTCCTGTGTAAAATGACATTCAGACTAGATCAACAGTATTAAGGAACTTTCAGGTTCCAAAAATGTACTTTAAGGCACCAGTGAAAATTTAAATCAATTTACATTCTGAAATATATTTTAAACTACTTTTACAACTAATCCAAAACAATATACATATTCAAATGTGTGCCATACCAGTTTTAATATTTTGAAGATAATTAACTTGTGCTACTATGTCCTCACTGGTGTGCTCTATTTTTTCTGTGCATTATTTTTCCTTTTTCTAGCAAACACATTATTTGATTAGGAATGGTCAAATCTGTACAAATATTTGTTTTAATGCAAATTATATGGTTACTCATGTAAAATTACACCAGTATAGACATGCCATCCTTAATATTAATAGTCAGCTGATACTTGTCACAACATAATAACTGAGTAATAGTAGTATGACTCATCATTTTCCAATATATTTTAGATAGGTTTGATGCTTTTTCTACATTTTGGTTGATTCCTATCTAACAAACTGAATGGGCTTAATTTGGTTAATAATTGCTGTAATTACAATTACAAATGTAATGTCAGCAAATAAATTAACTTTATCCTTCTACAATTCTAGTCTTTCACGCTAAAATTCAAGAGAAATTTTCAAATGACATTGTCTTAATATTTCATAACATTAATTTGTACTAGAAAAGCACTGTTTACAAAATAACAAAGCATTAAACTGCCAAAATATTATTTCCTCTAAATTGAACCCTAAGAGGCAATTATTAAAAATCTGTTAATAGAACATTTTATTTCAATCAATTTTGGAATTAGTTTCATTAAAGATTATCCTGCCTTTGAAAGGTCAGTTATCAAAAACTGTTTGATTTATAATACATTATGTAAGTCAAGTTTTGATTTTTTTACCAAAAAAGTTTTCTGGGTTTTCTCAGCTTTAATATGAAGCTATAAACAGAATCTGCTTGGCCTGTGTGGCTCAGTGGTTGAGTCAACTCATGCACCAAGAGGTCCCTGGTTCAATTCAATTGAGGGTGTATGCCTGAGTTGCAGGCTCAATTCCCAGTTGGGGGCATGCAGGAGGCAGCTGATCAGTGGTTCTCTCTCATCATTGATGTTTCTATCTCTCTCTCCCTTTCCCTTGCTCTCTCTCTAAAAATCAATAAAAAAAAAATAATAAAAACAGAAACTAATTCATAAAGTTTTCATGAAATTAACTGTATCTAAGTTATACTTTTAGAATGCTACTTGGCACATTAGTATTTGTTATCATTAATATTTTTATTTTCATTAATAATTATCATAATAGTATTAGTTATTATTATTATGGGTAACACAAAATACATTAGACACCAAAGCTTTAAAAATGCAAACTGACAGCCCTGACTGGTTTGGCTCAGTGGACAGAGCGTCCCAGAGTGGACAGAGCGGACTAAAGGGTCCCAGGTTCGATTCCAGTCAAGGGCATGTACCTTGGTTGTGGGCACATCCCCGGTGGGAGGTGTGCAGGAGGCAGCTGATTGATGTTTCTCTCTCATCGATGTTTCTAACTCTCTATCCCTCTCCCTTCCTCTCTGTAAAAAAAAAATCAATAAAATATATTTTTTTAAAAAAAAGTAAATTGACATCAAGATCTATAATCTCAAATTTGTGTTCACCACTCATTTTTCTCACCACTAACTTTATAATGAATAAATGTAATAAAATTTTGACTTAATTATTAAAAAGAATTATATAAACTTCTTTCATTAAAAAATTCCACTCTAGCACAATTGAAAACAGCATGATATTACCAAGATCCCACTAATTCCAAAATGCCTATGACTCCTAAATCATTAACATCAAATAATTTCCATCCAGGTAATCCTCAAAATACGAAATATTAACTTATAAAACAGATTTAGCTGACCTTTTATCTAAAACTAGTTATTTTTCATAAGCATTTCATTACTCATTGATTTCTACATAAAGCCTTCCACACATCTATCAGCTTGCAACCAACTAGAGAAAATAAAATTTTCAGACCATCCCTTGCAGCCTAAGTTGGACAAGAAATGTCTTAAAAAGAATAAATATATACAGAAAATAGAAATCAACCAGTAACAAATTTTATGCATTCTTACATGTAAATTAAGTATTAGTATTACAAATAGTGGCCAAAAGCCAAGGTGACAATTAGTTACAAACCAACCTAAACAAGCAGAAAGACGCATACATATAAAAAATATACTTGTGATAATATTGTTTCACAACTTTGCAACCAGAATGAAAGTTCTACTGAGGATTTTGTTTATTTTGTTCATTGTTGTATCTTTTCAATGGCTAGCATATAGTAGGTACTCAAATGTTCATGGAACAATTAAATCCGCTTACATTTCATTTTTTTTTACAAAACCAGAATTTATCATTATTCGCTTTTAAATTACTAATATAACTGCTATTATTTCTAAATAATTGCTTTTGTAATGATCATATAAGGTATACACCCAACCTACCTTGCTTCAAGTAAAGCTGCCATATTCAGTCCTATAAACTGTAAACAAGACAGTTTCAATTGTTCAGCATTATACACTGCTGCAAATTCTAGTAGCATAGCAGCATTCTTGAGAGTAACTACAAAGGAAGAAATACATGCAAAATGATATAAATGGCATGTTACTACAGAAAATAAAATACACTTCTAAAGTTGTCAGGCTTGAACATTTAGAACAAGGAAAATTGCTAGTTTCTTGAAAAAAATAACTAGTAGAGACAAATGTAGAACTCACTTCTCTTAAAATATATTTTTATTGATTTCAGAGAGCAAAGAAGAGGGAGGGAGAGAAATATCAATGATGAGAAAGAATCATTAATGGACTCTCTCCTACACACCCAGATCGAGCCCACCACTCATACATGTACCCTGACTGGGAATTGAACCGTGACCTCCTGGTTCATAGGTCAATGCTCACCCACTGAGCCACACCAACTGGGAAGAACTCACTTTTCATCCTAATATGCCAAAGTAATTTTAAATGATTGGTTATGAGAAAAAATAAGCACATATAAAAAAATTTTAAGCAGAGAAAATACAGGTTTGTTATAGTCACCTAAAAGCAAACACATAAGAATCAATAATCTTCCACCTAATATTTTTAAAATATTTTTTACTTTAATTGATAACCAGCTTTCTTTTTCATTTATATAGCACAGAAGTCATTCTCTCTTCTATAAAGCTATTCTTAAGACTAAGAGAAACTTATGAAATATATTTATTATGTATCAAATATATGTTGAGTACTCTAACAATTTATGTAGATA
>PVJC01043200.1:0-14523 GCA_004026665.1 Murina feae
ATGGGTATCTGAAAATACCTTCTTCATTCTGACATTTTTATGAGACTTTTCAATAATAATTAATTTTTAGTGAGTGCTTGCTCTATTCACCTTATGTTAAACCTTCACAATATGACAAAAAAAAAGGGCACTATTAAAATAAAATCTCCATTTTGCAGATGAGAAAACTGAGGCTCAAAGAAGTTAAGTAGCTTGCCCATTCCCGCAGCCAGCGTGAGCCAGAATTCAAACCCAAGCAGTCTCACTACAGAATCCGCTCTCTGAGCCATGATGGGCAACTAGCCTTCCATAAGCTGTGCATGCTGGGCAAGAGTCTGCAGCAAAATCCAAACTCAGACTTCTCATTTCTTCCCACTCGGTGTAAATCGCAGTCGGAATTGCCTGACATAATCATACTGCCACTCGAACGTGGCAGTTACACCCAAGGGGCACCCAGTATGCCCCTTGGTCAGTGGGAAATATGATTGCAGATCACCTAGTCCAGTTGTTTTTCCCATGAGGGAACAGGGAAAGCAAGCCATTGGGGAGTTTTAACATTAATCTGGTCCCGAATCACCAGCTCCTTTTAAATAAGTGAGTAAATAAAATGTAAAATACCACCTATAGACACACACAGGAAGGACAAGCATTTTTAAGCAAAGCTTTGTTTCAGGTATATATTTATGTGTGTGCAAATATGTAGGTACTTAGTACTGTCAGTATTGTGATGTAAAATGAATTTCTGATAGTGGGTCTCAGGCTAATATCTCAGAAAATCCTAATCTAGATGATACTCTCCCTCAAAAAAAAAAAGCTTAGTTGCCCCGTTGAAACCAGGTGTGTACATCATAAGATAAATCACCCTTGCCTGGCTGGTGTGGCTCAATAGTTTGCGTGGACTCATGAACCAGGAGGTCATGGTTTGATTCCAGGTCAGGACACATGCTGAGGTTTGGACTCAATCCCCAGTGTGGGACCTACAGGAAACAGCCAATCAATGACTCTCTCTCATCACTGATTCTTCTCTCTCTCTCTCTCCCTCCCTCTCTCCGGAATTAATAAAAATACATATAAAAAAGGATAAACCACCCAAACAATTCCATTCATCCTTTGTTCAGAGATGTGGCCATCATGGGCCAACCAAGTCTTTACCTAAATGTTGTCAGCAAGTCTGGAACAAGAGCAAATTTTTATTCTTTTAATGGTTATTTTCCCCAAAGACCTGTGAGGTTTTTTTTATTGAGGAGATAAGTCATTTTAGCATCAAACACATACTGCCTTATTTTGCTAATTATGAAATTTGTGTCACACACAAATTACATGCCTTAAAGAGACAGGCTGGGGTTTCAACCTGTAGTTGAGTTTATAGACCATATGTTCAGCCATCCTCAGGCATTTTTCAAAGTTGGAAATGTCAGGCATTTATATGGTTTATTTGTAAAGCACTAACAATAATTGGAACATTATGGTCTGATTATTTGCTAAAGTGATTTATTTAAGTAATTCAAGTAGTTGAAATTAAAGGGTGCAAAAACTATCATGTGACAGCAAATAAAATTTTATTACTGTTTTTTACTTACATAAGTTAGAAACACCTATTTAATATAAAAAAATAATGAATAGCTTCCTTCCTTATAACAAAAGCTTAATCTTAGCTTATACTTTTAGAGACAAGACATAGAACAAATGATGTTGGGATAACTTTAGACTTTTCTGTACAAAATATAATTTGGAGCCAAAACTATCAATACTAAACAATAATCAATAGTCAAAAATATCTATAGTTCTGAACATATGGATATCTGAGGCAAATAAATGTATCTGGTATTTTAGTCCCATGGTTGGCCTTCCTTGGTGTCCTTGGTGTTTAACGTGTTCCTTAACCGAGAATAACTCACAGAAACTTTTTCAGATAAAAGGAAGGTGTTCACATCAAAAAAAAGAAAGAAAGAAAGAAATTTCTGGAAGAAAAGAACAAAGATGACCAGAGCTCCTCCACTTACCCCTTCCACACTAACTCCATGTTTAATTTTACCACTTGCACCCTTACATATTCTGAGGCTTACCATCAATTTATCAGCCTTGTATATATACCCTGTGCTTTTCTGGGCCTCTTGTGCAATTGTATTCACAAAGCATGAAAAATTCTTGTACTGGGATCTCTGATTTCCCTGATCATCGCTGATTTTAAATTCCTTGCCCTCTAATCCCCAGAATCAGGGATAAAACTGTACTAGGCCTCCACTAGGCAGCTTCTGTGCTGGGTTAGAGTTATCAGTCTTTCCTGCTGATCCCAGACACAGCTTCAGAAACCTCTTCTCGGTAATCACTACCAGCTGACTGGAGTTGACATGAAGTCAAATGCATTTGCCCTTCCTTTCATTAACCATCATAATGTCTAAAACCAGCATTTTGGGGTTCAAACTATCTCAGACTACTGTCCCTGGAACTTGAATGAGGAACAATAATCCATGTCAGACAATGTGCTTGGACTTAAGATGTGGTCAAACAGATCACAACATCTAATCTAATAAAAGAGTAATATTCAAATTGGTGTCACTCCACTACACCTATGCCACGCCCACCAGCCATGCCCACCAGCCAATCAGAGTGACTATATGCAAATTAACCTAGCCAAGATGGTGGCCAGCAGCCACAGAGCTGGAACAAGCAGGAGGCTTGCCCCGGCGATGGAGGAAGCCACACTTCCAGCCTGCCTTGGCTGGCTGTGGCCTCTGCTCAAGGCAACAAAGTTTCAATTATAGAAGATAAATAAACCCCAGATACCTGCTTCCAGCTGTCTTGAGCTCAAGGAAGCACTGGGAGCCTGAGTTGTCAAGGGCAACTCAACCTGGGCTCTGGTGAAAGCAACAAAGTTTCAATTATAGAAGATAAATAAATCCCCGATACCTGCTTCCAGCCAGCCTTGCTAGGAGCATGGGTCGTTGGGAGCCTTGACCAGCCTGCCAACAGCCATCAGCCCCTCACCTAGGCTAGCCAGACACCCCAGCAGGGACCCCCTGATCCTGATCTGGGACACCCTTCAGGGCAAACCAGCCAGCCCCCACCTGTGCACCAGGCCTCTATCCTATATAATAAAAGGGTAATATGCAAATTGACCCTAACAGCAGAACCACTGGGAATGACTGGTCACTATGACACACACTGACCATCAGGGGGCAGACGCTCAATGCAGGAGCAGTCCCCTGGTGGTCAGTGTGCTTCCACAGGGGGAGCTCTGCTCAGCCACAAGCCAGGCTGACGGCTACCAGTACAGCAGTGGTGGTGGGAGCCTCTTCCACCTCCTCAGCAGCACTAAAGATGTCTGACTGCAGCTTATGCCTGCTCCCCACTGGCAAGTGGACATCCCCCAAGGGCTCCCGGGCTGCTAGAGGGATGTCTTCCAGCTTAGGCCAGATCCCCCAGGGAGTGGGCCTAAGCCAGCAGGTAGACATCCCCTGAGGGGTCCCAGACTGTGAGAGGACACAGGCCAGACTGAGGGACCACCCCCCACAAGTGTACAAATTTTTGTGCACCGGGCCTCTAGTAATATTTAACAGCAGTTCTCAACCTATAGGTTGAGATCCCTTTGGGGGTCAAACAACCCTTTCACAGGGGTCACCTAAATACATCCTGCATATCAGATATTTATATTACGATTCATAACAGTAGCAACATTACAGTCATGAAGTAGCAATGAAAATAACTTTATGGTTGGGGGTCACCACAACATGAGGAATTGTATTAAAGGGTCATGGTATTAGGAAGGTTGAGAACCACTGATATATAACAAGGGAACAGATAGCTTTCCTGGTACAAAATAGCATTATCCATACACCCAAATAATGAGAAATCTAGTTAGTCTCCACTTCGAGTGTTCTGTCCCATTGGTCAACTGAAATCTTAAACCTTTCATCAAATCAGCAGATACATATGTATAGACCTAAACAAAATGGACACCACAGCTATGGTCATGTATTCCCTTTCCCAAGGACATGTGGGTCTAAGCCATGATGCAAAGGGGAACCAAAGGAATTTATTTGCCTTAAAAGGATTTGTCCTTTAAAAAATTCATATAAAAGAAAACAGAAAAAAATTTGAAAGATGGGTAAGATCCCCACAAAGGCATAAAATAACCATCTGAAAAAATATCTGCTTTTATCAACATTATGCTGATTTATTTCTTTTAAAAGTGTGACAAATCAGTTTCTTTTAAAAGAATAGGTAGGTCTAATATAAAGAATATGCATTCGGTTAATCAGCAATGGGCAGCAATTTGATTCCCTTCCCTCAATCAATGAAATGAAATGCAGGAAGTTGACACGATCCCCTAGGAGAATGAATATACCCAAGTTAAATAATTGCAACTTGTGATGTCTTCTTAGTTAATGCACTTAATCCATCTGAATTTTAGTGTCGCCATATTAAAATGGAATAAAAATTGTTTCGAGAATTAGAGATGATGTGCTGAAAGTCCCTAGCACAAAGTATATGCTCATGAAATGGCAGCTTAGTAAAACAGTCATACAGCCCTAGCTGGTGTGGCTCATTTGATAGAGCATTGGTTTACGGATTGAAGAGTTCCAGCGTAGATTCCAGTCAAGGGCACATGCCCAGATTGCGGGCTCAATCCCCAGTAGGGGGCGTGCAGGAGGCAGCTGATCAATGATTCTCTCTCATCATTGATGCTTCTCTCTCTCCTTCTCCCTTCCTCTCTGAAATCAATCAATATGTGTGTGTGTGTGTGTGTGTGTGTGTGTGTATTTTAATAGTCCTATACTTCTTGTTGTTATTGTTGCAAAGCTAGGTGATATTTCTGTTAAGTCTGCTATACTGACAACTGCAGGGGGGTTCCACTCCCATCCTGATCCAGTGGTGGCAACCCCTGAAGCCTGTGTCACCGCGTTGCTGCAAGGAATATTCTGCTCTCCGGCACATAGAACTTCTTTCTCATAAAAGACCGGCCCCAAACTCAGACCTTCAGAATTGGGGAGGTACAGTTGGTTTTTCCTGAGATAAAAGATAGGTGTAGCTGATGCTACACCTGGCAGAACCTCTCTTCTCTGACACTCCCAGCCTTAAAATGGGTGCCCTCTGCAGGGGTAGCTGGGATGTAAGAGGATGGATTACTGAGAGCCGTGTCCAGGGATTGTCTGGAAATGGTGCAAGTTCTCACCCTCAAGGGACATCATGCGTTTGACAGGATTACACACAAAGAAACCCTTTTCGAGTCCTTTGCACTGTAAGAGCCCTGGAATATTTTCTAACCTCAGAGAGGGAAAGCCTTCCTGCCTCCCTCACCCCCTGCCGCCCACCCTGGAATCCTGTGATTTGGTTTCCTGCTGGCCTGGCTGAGGCACAGAGGTGAGACTGCTTGAACCGATCACATTAGATTTAAGAAAAACAAATACAAGAGTAATTTCTTGCCCTTGAGAATTGAGAAGTAACATCTACACTATTATGTAAGGTCTAGACAACAAATCTAAATTCCTGAATCCTCGCCACACAGCCTAGTAGTCCTCTGTACACTAGCTCTGCCCATTTACTCATTCATTCAGCAGAATTTCAGAGCAACAGGATGTGCCAAGGGCAATATCAGGGACAGACAGTAGATTTCATCTTGCCCATCTGGCTATGGATGATTGGGCAGGTGAGAATACCTGACTCAAGCTGGACCAATCAGATGATCTCTCCTGAGAAATTTAACTAATAGACATAAAATGGTGGTGAGGGAGCTCAGTTGTGTTCATGGAAGAACTTTCTGTTGTTATGGCTCCTTTCAATTTATTGACAATGTCATGCTCTTTCCCACATTCAAACTTCTCTTTCCTCCTTATACTTCAGTCTCTCCTTAGCTAGCACTGGCTCCACTCCACCCTGCCTACCAGACCACATTATCCAATTGGATGCCACATGCCCCAGCCATAGTTCTTTCTTACCAGACCCTGATTATGTCCCTAATAGCCCTTATACCAGTCTGAAGTGATTAACTGATGCTTTCTCTTTATTCGAGAGCCAGAAATATAAAAACTGTGTCTGGTTTACCCACTATTGCAAACCTAGATTCTAGCACAGTGGCTGGAATGTTGTAAGTCCCAATAATTGTTTGCCAAATGAATGAATGAACGAATCAGCACATCCTAATTTGGTGAAAACAGCATTTACTATTTCTGCCTCCCAAAGAATTCAAATCTAACCACAAGTCATTCTGGACCTTTCTGCTTACAATAGCTCACATTTGAGATGTCAGAAATGTCATAGTTGATGGTTCCACAACTTTTGCTAAGTTTTATATGATTTAGCAAAATGACCTGCTGAAATTCTTTGCCAACACCTGACAAGTGCTCTCTGTACCCCACTGCAGGATTTGTAGACTCTGCACAGTGGTCAAATGAGAACAACTTCTAGGCCTAATCTGAGAGCTTCTTTCTTTTTAATGCCAATAAAAATATTACTCTTTACTTCCTTTCTTATAATATTAAAACCTTCCTTTCTTCCTCCACCCTTCCTAGGCCAGCTCCCTATAACCTCAGAAGCCCAGATTTCATGCATCTGCCATTGAAGTACATTAGATTCCTTTTCAGGTATATAGCAAAATGACTTTTATTTCTAAACCTATAACCTGTATTCTCATTATTTCCTATTATGTAATGACCTGTTCCATGCACAACTCTAAACATTGCACCTTCTATTCTTAATTTTCCCTTCACCCTGTCTTCTTCAAACCTCTTTTGCCCCATAACCATTTCTCAATACCAAGAACCATAACTTAATGCAAACTATTCATGGCCCATTCACTCCCCTCAACACTATTCCATGGGAAAGAGGTCCCAGTAATTCTCTCTGAGACAAAAAAAAAAAGGGCTGTCATTGTCCTCGCAGTAATTATGGTCTTTTAATATGAGGCAAAACCACATCTCTGGGAGATATGACAAAGGAATTCCTGTGATGAAGCTTAAGCTATTCATGTGGGATTGTAAAGTTAGTTCCAAATCTTTGAAGCCAGGCCTCAATATACATACAGTACTTTAGCTGAAATTGCCAGGAACATGCCTACATACTTGTTCTTGGCCAGATTCTGCAGTGATGGTCTCCAGTAATTACTACTTACCCTAGAAACCACTGTGCATAGACAGCTAGTCTGGCTGCATTTAAAGATTCTGAGAACTGGTGACATACCTGGCCCAAGTTTATTCTGGGAAGAGAACAGCATGGCCTCAGCACCCAGAGGTAATGTTTCAGACACAGACCATTTAAGCCTCAAGGAGATCATTGGTAATTATGGTTCAGTGCAAGACATGTAAGAATTCCTCTGGGTTCGGGAAATCACTCCAACAGGAGATTCTGAAAGGCTTCTCAAGAGAAAAAGTTTAAAAGATGAAAGTGAACAGAAAAAAAGAAGAGTCACAACAATAAGGAAAAATAAAAGACGGAGAGTTATGGGAGAAGGAAATTTGGGAAACAGCTGAGAACCAGGACATGGCAAAGGGAAAGGATAGAGTTAAGCTTAATAATCACTTCTCCTCTTCCTATTACTAAAAATAGCATTAATTGAGCATTAAATATGCATTTTCCCATGCTCTCTACCCATATTTAATATTCACACCAATTGTTTGAGAAATGGTAGTAAGCCCATTATATAGATGAAAAGGAGACAAAGAGAGGCTAAGTAATTTGCCCAATGTTGCCTACATTGTTCTGAAACAGTCAGGTCCAATTCCTTATCATACCTACATGTCATTCTGACTTATTTCTAGGTCAATGACAAGGTAGAAAGCTGACTCCCTGTGAGCTCTGATTAAGGGCTGAGATCTGGCCATCCGGCAGCTACAATGCCCGTGCTCTCTCTGACTTGTCAGCCATGTGACTGGAGCATCACATCTTTTAGACTCCACTTTGTTGTTTGTAAAACAGAGGTAATCACTCCTGGTTTCTAGTTCTACATATAAGGATCTTGGAAGTCGCTCCTTAGTCCTAATACAAGTAAAAAGCTAAACGGATTCAAAAATCAACAACGCTTCTTGGACCTAGAAGAGAGGGGAGGGCAGAAGACAAGCCGCTGCCCCCAAGACTGGAGAGACAGAGAGTCCAGGCTCAAAGCAGAGATTTGCCGGTGGATACGTCACTGGGACCAGTGCGGGGATAAGAGACCTGAACTGTAGTGGACAAACTCTGGAGGCTCTCAGGTGGACAGCTCTGAGAGTTAAATCTCCAGGAGACCCACACATAGGGGGCTCGCCATTCTGTACGATTGACCTCCAGAAGCTCAACTAGCATCTCACAGTAAATATCAGAGAAAAGTCCTATGGGGCATCTGGCAGGTGGGGGGAGGGAAGGAGGAGGAGGGGGAATAACCATTTTTAAATACACTGGACACTGTTCTTCTCAAAAAGGCTTGCCCTCAGGGAAAACTAGTTACTGGGAGCCCACCCTGCTGGTGCATTAGCAGAGCCTCACGAACTTGAGAAAAGGAAACACCCAACTCCAAGCTTGGAGCCATCTTCTCTCACCTGAATGGCAGGGGAGAAACATCGGTGATGTTCACAGATCAGAGGCACAGGCTCACTAGAATGGAGGTAATAAAGCCTGCCCGTGGTAAACACTCAAAAATAAAACGTGATGCGTAAGAGCTGGCCTACTTTACTTCCTTGATTGTTCTGCACAAATCTGAACATGCAATCCAGTGTTGATTACTGTTGCCCTATTTATTGCTTTCAATAAATATCCTGTTAGCCTCTTAATTTGCTCAATTTGTACTTCCTGGGGCTAAATTATTGTCCATTTCCAAATCTAGGCCTGGCCGGTGTGGCTCTGTTTGGTTGGGCATCATCCTGTGCACTGAAGGGCTGTCAGTTCAGTTCCCAATCAGAGCACATGCCCAGGGGTCGGGCTCAGTCCCAGGTGGGGAGCATGTGGGAGATGGCTGATCAATGTTTCTCTTTGCCCCTTCCCCCTTTCTCTCTAAAAATCAATAGAACATCTTTTTTTAACATTCCTACTAGTAAATGCATTATAACCATAATGATTATAATTGAACTCTACCAAACATCTAAGTAAAAATGAAAATTGTAATCAAGTATTCACATATTCCCAGATATTAGAACCTGGTAGAATCATGCCTACTTGGTAGAATCTAGCAAACAAAATTTTAAATTTTAGCTACATAAATTCCTAGTCATTAAAGCTTAAGAGATTTTTTTGAAATCTTTATGTTTATAAAATATAGATTTTCAGTGAATAAAGAACAGTAAAATAATAAATTAATTAATTTTGAATCATAAATAAGAACATGGCTTAGCAAACTTTGTTAGCAACATTTTGGAGAATATGGAAGAATACTTTATTTAAGACAGCAAACTTTTTCAGATATATTAGGATCTATTTGAACACAAGATATTTCTTATTTTGCACATATGGAGTAAAAGCACTGATTAAAGTATTTAGCAAAATAACAAAAAAAATGGTTAATGGTTCTAATGTATTCATAAATTCTTAGCAAACACCGCATATAAAAATGAAATACTATGAGGAAAGCAACTGTAAGAACAGGTTGACTATTATTTGTATTTGCATCTATATCCCAACATTTTAACTGTAAGCATTTTTTTTTCTTGCTAACCAGTACCTCTTACTCCTTTATCCTTCCTAGGAAAGTCCAGGTGAGGCAAAATTATTTTTATATCAAGTCAAAGAAAATAATTAGGAAATGAAATATTTCCCCTGTGCAAATCCTATAATCTATTCCAAAAGCAATTATAAAAGATCTGGGTATTGTCTGCTATTTTCTTTTTTTTTAAATATATTTTATTGATTTTTTACAGGGAGGAAGAGATATAGAGCATTAGAAACATCAATGAGAGAGAAACATCTATCAGCTGCCTCCTGCATACTCCCCACTGGGGATGTGCCCACAACCAAGGTACATGCCCTTGACCGGAATCAAACCTGGGACCCGAGTCCGAAGGTCGACGCTCTATCCACTGAGCTAAACCAGTTAGGGCTTGTCTGCTATTTTCAATCATATGCCCCATTATTTTCTGCCAATGCCATGAACTACCGAGGGTAGGGGGCTGCACACTAATTGAGAAATGTTCACTATGTACTATGTCCCAGACAGCCATTCTCACTTGTGCTCTCAGGAATGTGATTATTGATATTTTTACAGATGGAAGCAACTTGCATGATTAATGATCCTGCTGCTTATAATCTTGCTCAAGATACCCAGAAAAGGCACAAAATAACCATCCAAACAAAATATCTGTTCTACCCCAACATCAGCATTACACTGAGTAAGAACATCACATGAGTTTCTTTTAGATGATGAGAAGGGTTTAATTTAAAGAATTTATGTTGTGATTATGGCCTTTTAAGGGGCTAGGGGTAGAGAGGTAATTGGATTTCCCCCAATTAATGACACTAAATGCAGGAAACTGACATAATCTTCTAGTAGAATAAACACACTTGAGTTAAAGAATAGCTCTTCCATCTAGACTCTTTGTTGTGTGTTCTTAGCCAATATGTTTAACCTGAGTTTTAGTGTTTCCATATTAAAATGAGAAGAAAGTTGTTTTGAAGATTAGAGATGATGTTTACAAAGTCATTAGCACATAGTAGGTCCTTATAAAATAGTAGGTTAGCAAAACCATCATCGAGTAATCCATACAGACTCTTCTATTCTTGGGACCTACTATGTTGGGACAAGAGAGAAGAAACCTTTCTTCCTCTACCATCCTTCTAAAATTCCTCAGAACATCTTTGATACTCTGAATTCCTAGGGATGAGGATTGCTTAACTGATGTAGCGTTTACCTCTAGATCTTTTCCAAAACCTTATCAGCCTCATAAGTACACAAACTCAGAATCATAGAATCTGCTCTTCTAAATCCCAATATTGACACGTCTACCCTGCCATTTGCCCTAGTAGAGGGTCTTTCTTACCCTCTTTCTTACTGCCTAGTATTTTTTAGGAAAGGATTACAAGACTTTCCTTTCCCAGTGAGTTTAAAAAGTAAAATAAAATAAAAGGTAGAGGTCATTTTATATGGTAATTCTTAACTAAACTGATCTACTCAAATAAATACATAATTCTCATGTCCCCTCACCGGTAGAGCACCCACTGCTGATGATGTTGCCATCGGCCAGTGTTTGGGTGCCAGCTCTATATCAACTGTGCAGAGGTATCAGAGGAAGCTCCAAAAGACTAGTGATTAGCCACTGGTGACTTACCTGTCACAGGTAGCACACCAATGATCCCAAGTATCCTTTAAGTTAAGAGCAATCACTTTCCCCAGGATACTACTGTTTTCAGTAGTTCACATGGCATGAAATGGAGAAAAAGAGTAAAATATGAAATCTAGAATCTAATTACTTAGCATCTGGGTAAGAGTTGAGAAAGGAGGCCACACTTTTAAATAGAAATCACTTTATGAATTCCCCAAGGAATAAACCATGTCAACCAACAATTTCTCCAAGTAACCACAATTGTATCCTTGTTTATAATTTTTAAAACATCCAAAGTTCATAGAATAGTAGCTAGTAGCATACTGGTTATTTAACAATTATTTGCTATAGTTATTAAAATGACAGGGGGAAGAAACAAATGTAGTTCTGTTATGAAGACTGCTTCAAAAAGGAGAACGAAATCATGTATCTGAGTAAGTTTCCAGAATAATTTGGCTATTTCAACATCATAGCTAAAATATTCTTCAAATAAAACATGTAGATGTTTAGCAATAAACCACAAGGAAAGCAAAATTCATAACTTCTTTTAGAAGCATAAAACTGGGTTATTTATTATAATCAACTGTGGCAATAAGCAGTCTTTAATCTAATTACTCTTGCTCTGCTTATTTGTTGATAAAGCTTCTCAAAGTCTCTCACTCCAACCAGGAAATCCTCACTCCCATGTACCAGCCTAATTGATGAAACCACATGTGCATAAAGGCTCTGGAAGTACAAGTTCTCCTCCGAAGAATGGTATCTGAGTTCAGCTTCACTGGCACCCCTAAATGACCGATCACTTTCACTTTACACATCTTACTCTCACCCCATCTCGCAGTATAGGTGGGCTGGAGAAAGAAACATTTAAAAGTTCAGAGTTCAGAGAACAACACAACACTCCTTGCTCACCACCTAGAAATGTATTTCGTCAATATGTTTACATTTTTTAATATAATATTACAGATAGTGTTGGTATCTTCTCAGAATGCAACACCTCTCCTTCCACCCTGGCCTGCTATATATTTTTCCCATTCATTTCTTTATCCTTTGACCTACGTGTATCTGTGAAAAATAGAGAGTTGAAACATATAAACAGAGTATTTGTATTAGTCAGGTTCCAGACAAAAAAAAAAAAAAAACAGAGGCTTTCTCACATTGGGTAATTTGTGGAAAGTTTAATAAAAGAATAAAGGTGCTGCCCTAACCGGTTTGGCTCAGTGGATAGAGCGTCGGCCTGCAGACTCAGGGGTCCCAGGTTCGATTCCGGTCAAGGGCATGTACCTTGGTTGTGGGCATATCCCCAGTGGGGGATGTGCAGGAGGAAGCTGATTAATGTTTCTCTCTCATCGATGTTTCTAATTCTCTATCCCTCTCCTTTCCTCTCTATAAAAAATCAATAAAATATATTTTTTTAAAAAGAAGAAAGGTGCTGCTTATAAAGTTGTGGACAAGTTTTAAAGGCATCATGTAGAATCTTCAGGCTAAGAATAACCAGAAACTGTTACCTTCCTACCCCAACCCCCAGAGTCTGAAAATGTAGAGGGTTGCTATTTGGAAAGAAACTTCTTTTGGTAGAAGTGAGAGGTGAGAGGGAGCAGGGGTAAGAAAGACTCCAATAACTACCCTGCTAACTTCCCCCATTGTCCAAAGGCAACCAGAAGGTGGAGAGTAAGTGAACTCATTGATGAAGTCCATTCAGGTCCATCAGGTCCCAGAATGGCCCAGCCCATGCAGCTCAGTAGTTGAGTGTCAACCTATGAACCAGGAGGTCACAGTTCCATCCCAGTGGGATGTGTGCAGGAGACAGCCAATCGATGAAACATTGATGTTTCTATCTCTCTTCCTCTCACCCTTCCTCTCTGAGATCAATAAAACTATATTTTTTAATAATATTTTTTAGAAGGTCACAGAATGGAGATAGGTAGATAAGAATTGAAAATGGGTTAACTAAGTTCCAGATGGAGATAGATAGGTCCCTTTTATTAATTTAAGAAAATTCCCTCCTTTTCTGAATTGGCTAGAAAATTTTTTTTTAATGATGAATAAAGATTAAATTACATCAAATGCTTTTTGTTCGTATCTTTTCATATTATCATACAGCTTTTCTCCCTTTAATCTATTCATTGGTAAATTATAATGATAGATTCATATACTTGCAGGCTAAGCCATCCCAGCATTCCTAAAATAAATCCCACTTTGTCACAATACATTTTAAAATAGCATTAGAATTATCATATTTTACTTAGGCATTTTGCATCTCTATTTATAAGTAAAATTGGCTTAGACTTGTTTTTCAACCACCCTTCTCCTGTGATTGTAAACAAATTTATAAAAGGTGCTGAGTAAAATTAATGTAAGGTAAGCACTCAGTGTCTTGAAAATGTTGAAACTCACCCCCAGTACCACTGGACCCAGCAGCTTTGAGACTAATGACTGCAAATTCTACTTGTTAACTGTATATTTCAATTTTTTTGTTAATTTTGTGTAATATATTATTATTCATACTTTTTAACACAGTTGTCCATTTTATCTAAGTTCACAAAGTCATTGGGACTAGTATTCTCTTAGAATAGCTTTAAGCTCTACTGTAACTGCACTTATATCCTCATTGCCATTTCTCCTTTAGCTTGCATTCTATGCAATTTGGTGTGTAACAATTCAATGCTTATTATATCTAACTAGGGGCCCGGTGCACAAAAATTTGTGCACTGGGGCGATGGGGGGGGGGTTGTTTCCTCAGCCCGGCCTGTGCCCTCTCACAGTTTGGGACCCCTCTGGGGATGTCCACCTGCTAGTGATCCTGGCCAGCCTGGGTGAGGGGCCAATGCCTGTTTGTAGGCTGGTCAAACTCCCCAGTGGAGACCCTCACCCCAGGGGGTATGGCAAGCCTGGGTGAGGGGCTAAGGGCAGTTTTCAGGCTGGCCATAGCTCCCACTGACCCTCCGGGCCATCTGCCTGGGAAGTGATGGGGTGACAGTGGCCACCCCATAGGCTCCCCAGGAGGGGGCCTTGGGATCCCCCAGCTGGTCCCGTCCCCCCACACCTCAGGCTTCTCCGCCTGGGAGGCCCATCAAGTGGCCTTGGCCACTCCATGGGCCTCCCAGGAGAGGACCGTGGAGTCCCGCAGGCTGGTTCCCCACCCCCCCACAAGGCTTCTCCGCCTGGGAGGCCCATCGGGCAGCGCTGGCCACCCCATCGGCCTCCCAGGAGGGGGCTGAGGGGTCCAGCCGGCTGGTCCCGCGCCAGATGCCTTCCCAGGACGGAGGCTCCCAAGATGGCGGAGGCAGCAGCTCCAGAGAAGCCGCACACCGGGGCTGCGGCCTCC
>PVJC01043201.1:0-14620 GCA_004026665.1 Murina feae
GTAGGCAAGCTTGGGAGGCAGGCCGCACCCAGCCCTGGCCATGCTCAAAAAAGAGAACAACATGCAGGGGAGGGCAAGAGTCTGAGAGATCAACATAGAGGGGGTGCCTGCTCCAAGCCTCCACGGTGTGCCTGGGGCAGGCCCCCGGCAGGTAGACACACACAGGAGGACTGCTCCGAGCCTCAGATGCGGCTGGGGGTAGGTCCCCAGTGGCCACACACACACATACACACACACACAGAAAAGGCGCCTGGCAGACTGGGGCCATCATAGGACATCCACTGAGGGGTCCCAGACTGTGAGAGGGCACAGGCCAGGCTGAGGGACTCCCTCCACCCCGAGTGCACAAATTTTTGTGCACCGGGCCCCTAGTTAAATAATAAGAAAAGGTCTTTTAAATATAAATGATAGGGTGCTAATACATTTCTTACTTTTCAGTGTATCATTTGTTTGTAATGTTGGCTTTTTTAATAAAAAAAACTGATAAATTATTATAGTGGATGGAAAAACAAAGCTCATTTAACTCTCCATAAGGGATAGTTGATTGGTCACTTCAGGAGCTGACTTTAAGAAAACGAAGGACTAGTAATGCTGTTGGAAGACTGAAATGAGTTCAGACAAGAGACAGATATCCTTTTCAATTATGTTTGCTTGTCCTTCTCCCTTGGTGATCAATACCTTTAAAGGGAGCCACACAGTGGCAGAGGCAATTCCCAGGTTGGTCAACACGAGTAGCTCCCTTCCCGCATGAGCACACTCATCTGCATCTATTTCACATTTTGTACCTTTGAAAAATAATAACCTCAGTTTTTAAAGACAAGCAGATACCAGGCCATAATTCTTAAATTTGTCCAAATCTTCTAGTCTACTTGGGGTAGTATCTGAGACTAAACTCATCAGATGAGAGCATCACATGCATTCGTGTCAGAACCCCTTTGTGTCACCTTACTAAAAACTGCAGCAACTTCTCTTGAAAGCGCATGCTGCAAGCTGATCTGAGTAGGTAAGCATTCAACGCCTGCTCAGATGTGACCTAATTTATATTCTACTTTGGAGTCTAGAGATGGAATAGGATGCTTCAAGTTACGGGGATGCAAATCAAATGTTAGGCTAAATGAAATTAAAAAGGAACAAAAAAAGATATACTACTGAATCAATAACTTCCTGATGTAATTCCCCAGTGCTAGGTGATCTTCCCAAGACATGACTGTCAAAAGTTCCTTACCAATAAAGCTAGGGAGACAGATGCATTTGAATTTATCCATGAGCTCTGCAGATGTTGTGTTATGGAGGCTGGGGGATAAATCAAATTCCTTTCCATTAATTTTATAAAACAGGCCTACATGGAAAGAAAGAAAAACCGAAATGCCCATTATCTGTAGTCTTCATGTTTTTGTTAACTAGTTCTGCAATGCAGATTTTCTATTAATGCTCCACATATAATTGTATTGCCATAACTACCTTTTCATATCATATCATTTGGATTGTTTCTTAATTTGCAAAGTGCTGAAAACAGCCTAAATGGACATGAAATTAATTCTTAAGACTCATGACAGCTAATTTTTTTTGGCCAATTTTCAACAAGGATAGACAAATTTACACAATATAGTTACAAACAAGATAAATGGAAATTTTCTTCATAGTCTTAATTTTTTTCTCTAAAATAGTTAAATGAATATGGGCTGGGGAAAATTAATGTAATATACATCAAAATAGGAAAAATCATACTGAACTAAGTAGAAAATCTATTTTTATTACTATTATCATTAATCAGATGATATATTAAGAGAAAATATGACATTAGAACACCAGGTTAAACTAAAGAAAAAAGGTGAACACAAAGAATAATATGAGTCTATAAATACTTTGTTTAAACCTTAATATTTATTTGGTAATTTTCCTTATGGATGAACTTTGCGAAGGAAAAAAAAGGCACATTTAAAACTGTGTGTGATTTTTAGTAGATGGGGATATAGCAAAAGTGATCTCTCGGAAAGACCTTGTTTTTGCTCTCTGTCACACAATTTTAAGAAATCACTCTGAGTTTTTGGTGATGATAATAAATAGAGGACAGTTTTTATAGTGGCCTCATTTTTTTCTGAGGATGATCATTCTTTTTTTAAAAAAAATATATTTTATTTATTTTTTACAGAGAGGAAGAGAGAGGGATAGAGAGTTAGAAACATTGATGATAGAGATCAGCTGCCTCCTGCACACCCCTCTTGGGGATGTGCCCACAACCAAGGTATATGCCCCCAACCGAATCGCAGGCCAATGCTCTATCCACTGAGCCAAACCAGTTAGGGCTGAGGATGATCATTCTTAGGGTTTACTATGTAAAACCAGTATTCCAGATTTAGTAGGAAAAAATGCTATTACATTCATGATTTCAAAAAATTACCTTATTCTTAAAAACAATGTGTTTTTATTTATAAATCAATTATTAACATAGAAGTAGAATTATAAACAGTTTTGGATAGTTAGAATTTAGGTGACATTTTGGCTTGTAATGTTGACAATTTTATCATATTTGCTTGCATCTTAGGAAAGTATTGAGAGTCCTACTATTTTTTTTTTGATCTATGAAAACAAAGGTCTGCCTATTATCAGTTTTTTCTACTGTAAAAACAAAACAAAACCAAAAAACAAAATAAACAACAAAAAATTCACACATATTTTAAAATGTAACGAGCTCTTTATCAAAATAAGTGATATAGCTTGTCAAGGGTAACTTAAAGAGTTACCATAGTAACAAAATGAAATGTGATTTAAAAACAGTTCATGTGTTAAGTATAAGTATACTGGATTTATAGTTTACAAGTTTTCTAAAAAACAAACATACATTTACAGAAGCAAAATATTCATACCACACTGAATACATCTATTCCTATTATGATGTGAAGATGTAGTAAAATAATCCAAGCAGATATATATTCAAACTAGGGGCCCAATGCACAAAAATTTGTACACTAGGGGGGGTCCCTCAGTCTAGCCCTTTTGTAGTATGGGACCCCTCGGGGGATGTCCACCTGCTGGCGTGCATGGCCAGCCTGGGTGAGTGGCTGATGGCTGTTTGCAGTCTGGCCAAGCCCCCCAGTGGGGACCTTCACCCCATTGGGGTGTGGCCAGCCTGGGTGAGGGGCTGAGGCTGTTTCCAGGCTGCCCACAGCTCCCATTGACCCAACATGCCAGTGAGGCTGTCTGGAATCAGGTTTCTGGGGTTTATTTATCTTCTATATTTGAAACATTGTTGCCTGGAGCAGAGGCCTAATCAGGCAACAAAGCCTCCTGTTTGCTTCAGCTCCATGGCTTCTATCATTGAAACATTGTTGCCTTGAGCAGAAGCCTGGCCAGCCTAGGCAGGCAGTTTCAACTCCATTGCTGGTGCAACAGAAGCCTCCTGTTTGCTCTAGCTCTGTGGCTGCCGGCCACCATCTTGGTTGGGTTAATTTGTATACAGCCGCTCTGATTGGCTGGTGGACATGGCTTGGGTGGTGGGTGTGTCTCAGAGTGATGGGTAATTTGCATATTACTCATTTATTAGATTAGATTTATTAGATTAGATGTTCCTTTGGAAAAAAATTGATTTGTATGCCTACATAATTAATTGTGTCTTCTAAAAGCAGTTACTTAAGCTCAAATGAACCCTCAGTTATCATTAACCCTTGGGTACCACTTGAAATCCATCCTTATACAGGATGTTAAAGGTGCTGTGGAGATTAAAACAAGTGTTTGCATTTGCACGGGCTTCACTTGGGCACTCATCTACTTCATCTCACAGTTCTCACTTAGAAACAGCAAAGTATTCATCTAATCACAAATGTGTTACTGATGCAACCTACAACTAACTCTAAGAATGTTTGTTTAGAATGTATGAGATTTCCAATTTGTCTGCAAAAAAATAAATAAAAATCAATACATTGACTGAAGCTATCAACTAGATATTTACTCTTTTTGTTTTAGTTTTTATGTGACTGTAACTGTGGCTCATTGAACCTAGAAGAATTAAAAAGTTCCATTATTTCCTTAAAATTAAACTTACATGACTGTAATTAAGTCACAAAATTGAAAAGAGCAACAGTAACAGAAGAAATAAAAGAAGGCACTATTTAAAAATGTTTTGCTCTATTTAGTGGACTTGATGCTAAGAGCTGACCTGAAGTGCTTTTTATTCTATTTACTATGTTCAATGCTTAAGTTTTAATAGTATTACAATGTTAAGAACATTTTGTGAAAATATATTACCTCTCAGGAAACACTTGAATTTCAATGGATGAGCAAACACAAGGTTAGTGTGAAGCCCAAACAAATGACTAGTTCTGTGATTATCATTAGGTAAACAAGGATTTATAATTCTCAATTTTATAATAAAAAAATAAAGAAGTTAGTTATCTTTAAACCTCAGTTTTTTGTTATAGTATATATAAAGAATTCTGGAAATATTAACCCATAATTCATATAACATTCTGAATTATTCAATAAACCCTTTTTACTGTTCTTTGAGGTTAATTTATAATCAGTACCTCTCCCTTTTAAGAAAAATCATGATTAAATGTAGTTTACTCTGGCAACACATAGGCAATACCTTTACTTTAGAATAAAATAATAGTGCTTTTCCAACAAAAATAAATAATCATACAGCAACAGAAATATAGATTTAGGAAGGGAAAAATGAATAGATGTAAAGGAAAATAAACTCCTTTATGAAAACTTAAAAGCTGGTGAGTTGTGAAACATCCTTATCAATCTGTGGCAAATAATAATTGTTAAAAAGTCCATTGTTATTTGCTCAGTTATGAATACTTGGTATGCCAAAAGAGAGAATTTCCATTTATTAAAAAAATAGATTGATATTTTTAACATTGAGAAAATGTTTTATTGAATGTCTACACCTTTCTCTTGTTATTATTTTAGATGCAAAAGCTTTTCAGAGAAAAACTTGAAATAAGGTTCTCTAAAATTACCTATTTTAGTGTGTTGTTTATGTATTTCCTGATCAATCCAGCAAGCTAAAAATTATACAGGGTTTATTATCTTTATATCACTTCTATAACTCCCATAATAACTATACTGGAGGGATACTGTTCTTATTTCCATCTTAAAGGTGTGGAATTTAGACAAAAAGATGCTATAAAGCTTGCTTTCATCTCTCACCTGTGAGACAGTAGTAAAGCTGTAATTCAAATCAAAGCAATCTGCTGCAGCATTTCTTAGTCTTTATATGTCATTCATTTTAATGGATGACATAGGTTTACCCCATATATTTCTGGTTAGTTGTGCCCAGGGAATAATTTAATTGATGACCAAATGGCATGTGGCATTCCCAGAATCTCCTGCTCTGATTCTTCCTATCAAAATGCTGCCTGTTGTGATGCCTCCTGTCAAAATATTTTGGGTCCCCAAAATCTCAGTGAAGGAGCCTTATCAAAAATTACCTCAAAACGCTGATGCAGAATTTCCAACGTGCACCACTCCTAGATTCCCATGATCACACCCACTGCACATGCACCCACTTACCTGTTATACCGGCAAGCCCTGTCCTGGAGAAGATTTGAGAAAAGTGAAATACAACTTAGGGACTTAGTCAAAGCCAGAGGGGGAACATGTAGAGGGTTGTTTTTTTTGTTGTTGTTGTTGTTGTTTGTTTGTTTTTAAAAAGGAATTAAAAATATGACTAAAAATACCATATTGCAAATATTTCAATTTGTCCACTAATGTTATCCTACTATGTCTAACACACTGAAGAAAAGATGGCCAGTTATGCCATTTGCAGTGTTCATTATGTAACAACACATCGCTGACTCAAGAGAAAGAACAGTTGCTCTTGCTACTAAGACCAATAATAAATGACACTAGGAGGTCCTTTTAGGATGTGGGTAACTTGTCTGTACATCCTTGCAGATGACACACAGCAGTTTCTTTTCTGTTTTATGCACATCAAAGTTCAAATTTTTTAAAAAATCTATTGAATGTAGTGCATTTTTCTTCTCAACTACAATCAGAAGTGGAGTATGGGATATCTGAAGTACAGATAAATTTGGATCTCCCTTATAAATTGTTTTCTTCTCCAATCTAACTTTTGATAAATATTGACTAGAAATAAGTTTTAATTATACTGATTTATACATACTGGAAGAGCTGGTTTGTTGTTTTCACTATAAAATAAAAACTCTCTGTTTCAACAAAGAATTGAGTTTACTCAAGTATTCAGGACAAGGTGATATAATTTTATGGAAATTGAGAAACCTATTGTCATCACAAAATTTTCACCAAAGTTAAATAAGCAACAAAGACTTCAATTAAGGCAATTGTAATAGAAGAGAGGGGCCAGAACTCAGTCTGAACTTGACTCATCTGTAAAGAAGAGTGAAAGAGGTTTTAAGAACTAGGGTATCCCTGACTGGTTTGGCTCAGTGGATAGAGCGTCGGCCTGTGGACTCAAGGGTCCCAGGTTCGATTCCAGTCAAGGGCATGTACCTTGGTTGCGGGCACATCCCCAGTGGAGGGTGTGCAGGAGGCAGATCTCTCTCATCGATGTTTCTAGCTCTCTATCCCTCTCCCTTCCTCTCTATGGAAAATCAACAAAATATATTTAAAAAAGAAAAGAACTAAGGTCTATGACGATAGGCCATATGTGTTTGCTAATTGGCCTTACCCAAAAGAAAGGAAATATTTACCAATCTCAAGATAGGAAGCCATTTTATAACTTTGATTTAGGTATATGCCAAAGTTAGCTGCCTACCACCCACACAGACTGGGAGACACAGGCATTATCTTGGTTTTTTAGTATATATATATATATATATATATATATATATATATATATATATATATATTAAATATATATATATTTCAGTGAGGAAGGGAGAGGGAGAGAGAGAGATAGAAACATTGATGATGAGAGAGAATTGTTGACTGGCTGTCTATTGCATGTCCCCCCCCATCCACTAGAGATTGAGTCTACAACCCGGGCATGTGCCCTTGACCAGAATCAAACCCAGGACCCTTCAGTCTGCAGGCCAATGCTCTATCTACTTGAGTCAAACCAGCCAGGGCAGGTATTATCCCTCTTGATGATTGCATTTCAAGGGGATGGCTCCTAGATCCTTGTTTAAGACAACCCTAGGTTATAGACTTGACAAGAGACTTATAAAAAGATATACACCTTAAAGGGGCAGAGAAAGAATTTATGATTACAAGTTTTTCTGAATTAAATGATTTGTGAAAAGGAAGGAGAGGAACTCTGGTCACACCATTTGGTTTCTGTAAAGGAGAAGAAAGGCAGGAACAATCTTGTTTAAACTTTAAACTGAGGGAAACTTTACAGCTATCTTGGTCTAATTAGTCTGTGACAAGATAGTATGTGAAGATTCCTATAAACCTGTAGTTTCCATAGAGTGGAAGGAAATAATAAGTTATTCATTTATATTCTTAATGTAACATTCTTCTCACATTCTGATGAAGTCCAAGAAGTGTAAGTCTCATCTCCACACTAAATGAAACAGATCTTCATGATTCCTAATATGACTCCAAGGTATCTGAGCCCAAGTTCCTAGAATCAAATGAAATGCTACACTGCTACAAACCTATATTTCTAAAGACAAATGTGATGAAATACCCTACGATTGTAGCCTTCAATCGCACCCTGCCCCTCATTCAAATTTCTAAAGCTCATCTATTAAAGGAGTCCCAACTGACGAAGACAGGGAACTTATGATTTCAGACATCAGGAGGGTTTGACTAAATACCTATCAGGCATTTATTTATTTACTTACTTATTTTAAATTTGACATTTTAAAATGTACATAAATCTTTAATGTTACACTGTATTTTATACCTGCTTAGATATACTTCATTCTACACCATGGTAACTTAACAGACCAAGATGATGCTTTAATTAGTTTTATGACACTAAATAAGCCTTACATAAATACCTGCTCTAGCCTGAGAATTATGGAATTAGAGGATGAAATTGAAAGCTTACAACAAAGTCCACAGACACATTAAAACCTGCACCTGGCTTTCCTGCCTGGTATTATCTTTCTTATTCTGTCTTTGTCATGTATCTTCTGCACTAAGCAAGCACAATCAATTTATTTATTTTGAATTTATCTTTATTGCTGATAGAATTCTATGTGTCCCCTCCTTCCCCCTTCTCCATTGCTTCCCTCCACCCTGTTCGCACCCCCATCCCAGGCCTTCACTGCCCTATGTCTGTCCATAGGTTATGCATATATGCATATAAGCTTTTTGGTTAATATCTTCCGGCCCCTCCCACCCTCCCCTCTGCAATTTGTCAATCTATTGCATGCTACAATGTCTTTGTTCATTAGTTTATTTTGTCCATTAGATTCCACATATTAGTTAGACCATGTGATACTTGTCTTTCTCTGGCTGGAGTATTTCTCTTAGCATAATACTCTCCAGTTCCTCTATGTTTCTCAAAGGGTAAAAGATCTTTCTTTTTTACAGCTGCACAATATTCCATTGTGCAAATGTACCACTCTTTTAATCCACTCATCTACTGATGGGCACTTGTGCCTTTGAATGTGCCCGGTTCCTTTTTAGAACATTTGTCAAAGGTCATCTCAGGGATCCTCTGCCTGTTCTTTCCAGGTACAGGTAGGCACTTCTACCTCTAAAGTATTTATGACCTTTTCTGTGAACAAGGGCTTATGTATCTGCACTTTCCTTAAAAATGTAAAAATGTGAAATATGTAAATATCCATTCTGGTATCTCTGGAACTTAGACTAGATACTTACACGTAATCTCTTAAATGAATGAAAAATTAAGTCATTGAATGCACATAAGTAAAAATGAAAATATATCTGTAAAGGACAGATGCTGATCTCCAATCGAGATTAGGACAAATTATTAACAAAACACTAAAATTCTAACTGATATAGTGAATGTCATAACAATTGTCAGGAGCAGAACTGATGCTTGATTCTGTTCAATTTCTGATTATATTACACAGTGGCAGCACTATATATATATATTAAAGGCCCAGTGCATGGATTTGTGCATCAGTGGGGTTCCCTCAGCCTGGCCTGCACCCTCTCACAGTCCAGGACCCTGCAGGGGATGTCAGACTTCCTGTTTTGGCTGATCCCTGCAGGCTGAAACTGGCAGTCCGACATCCCCTAAGGGATGTAGTAGCACACAAAGTGGCAGGTGGCCAGGGAGGAGCCTGAGCCCAGGCCAGGCACCATGCTTCTCCTGCTCATCCCAGCCCACTGTGCCTGCTGCCACAGCCGCTCGATAAGCTCCAGGAGCTGTGGGAGCACACTGACCACCATGGGGCAGCTCCTACATTGAGTGTCTGCCCCCTGGTTGTCGGTGCAAGTCATAGCGACTGGTGGACCGGTCATTTGGTCGCTTAGGCTTTTATACATATACTAGATTATTATATTCCAGCTTTGTCCGGAAGATCATCTGTTCATTCAGTTGTCTGGTCTAATTAGCATATTACACTTTTATTATTATAGATAGCCTGTATAATAAACAGCTAATATTCTAATTAGACTGGACAGTGGAACAATCTTCTGGAATGACCAGTGAGCAGGGAGGCCATGGGGCTGCAAGGCAACCAGGGATGCGAGGGCCAAGGCAGCTGGGATATGAGGCCTATACTTGTATAAATTTCATGCATTGGGCCATATATATATATATATATATATATACACACACACACACACACATATAATCATAAAATATATGATTTTTAAAGCTTTCATTGACAAAATGTAAATGGAATTTAAATGAGATTTCTAACTTGTTTCAGTGATCTGTATTAAAGTCTCTACTTGTTTGATAAATAAGTTGTTATGCATAGCCACTTGAATACATTCAATAAAATAATATTTATGTATATTTTTAGTTTTTTTTTTTAGTTTCTGGATATACAAATTACATGATGAAGCATTCTACAATTTATTTTAAAATAAGTTTTAGAAGTTAATTTCTAAATTATCTTAAAATATTTTCCTAATATATTTTAAGTCTATATTTTAATTATGTCTAAAACACACACACAGGTTCTAATTAGTTTTTCTTTTTCATGTTCAGTTAGCTTTGTATCTGTTTCTTGGTGATATTTTTTTCAGGCAAAGTTCTTTAATTGCTTTAGTCCATCTGGACTAAATTCCATTGTGATAGGGTTCTCCTTATGGGAGCCATAAGATAGGGATGATGTCTTGACCAAAAAGCAATCTTAATACTCAGAGCCCTGTTTCGTACAAGGTACCTCAAACACTCTATGCTTTCTTTACTCTGTCTCTACAATTCCTTCATGTTCCTTATTTCTTTAGTGATTTGCCTAGATCCTGAAATTCTTTCTTATCTTCTGTTGCCCATGGGTTATTGCTTTCTTTGTTTGTTTATCTAGTCTTCCACTTAAACATACATTTTTCTACCTACCATAGCCAGTTCACTTAACTGAAGTCACTAACTGACTTATAGAAAATATCAACCATACCAAGACCTCTACATGTCAAGTTAAACTCATCAATCCTGAGGGGAACCCCAGGGCAACACAAGTTGGTTATCTAACAGGCATCTCAAAATCAACACAGGCAAAACTCTCTAAGCAGCTCTATCTCATTCTTCCTTATTAATTATAATAAATTACACAACCTAAAAGGTTTTTGTTCCTCCTTACTATCATTGAATTTGTGCAAGTCCTGACAACTTTACTTCTTAAAATATTCCAAATCTGTCTATCTATCTCTATCTCAATGACTAATATCCAAGTTGGTCATAACTATCTCCTTCCCAAGATAAGAATAATAAACATTCTAATTGGTTTCTTTTTCTCACCGTCCCTCTATGACAGTCCCATCACATTCAGGGTCATTTTTAAATATATAGGTTCAATATTTAAATGCAGTGTGAGGGTTTCTGGCAGTACTTCAGTTAAAATCTAACCTTGTTGTCTTATATGATATGGTCCCTGAGAATTTTTCAACATACAACTCACCTATTCCTCACTTGTTGTTGTTTTTGAAAATATATTATATTAATTTTTTACAGAGAGGAAGGGAGAGGGATAGAGAGTTAGAAACATCCATGAGAAAGAAACATTAGCTGCTTCCTGCACACCCCTCACTGGGGATGTGCATGCAACCAAGGTATATACCTTTGACCAGAATGGAACCTGGGACCCTTCAGTCCACAGGCCGATGCTCTAACCACTGAGCCAAACCGGTTAGGGCCTCACTTGGTTTTTAGACACATTGGATTTCTCTAGGTTCCTATTCATTTTTAACTAAGGGTTTTAGACTAGCAGCCCTCTAAACCTGGTAAGTCCTTCTCCCACCCAGGTAACCTGTTACTTAGACTTCAATATACATAAAACTCCTCAAACAGGTTTATTTTGACAATCCAAACCCTCTCTTGCATAACCCTATTTTATGTTGCCTTATATAACATATTATTGGTATCTTACAACTGTGTGTTTCTTGTTTTTGTTTTTGTTTTTTTCATTTTTCCTCTCAATGAAAAGTGAGCTACATAACAGCTACATAAGGTGGAAGAGAAGGAGTTAAGGCACTAATTATTTCCTCATCAACAAACCACTATTTGGGGTAAAGATGAACCACATTAAACATTTTAAGTTAATTAATTAATTCCTGGAAAGCAGATGCATTATTAGTACATAAAATGTTTGATAGATATGCAATCATGCAATAACTAAAACAATGAAAATTTTGAAATAAAAATCTTCATATATTTTAAATTTTATTTAAAATTACCTTTAATTTTCCATAAAACTTATTATTGGGAGCACTGATCTAGTCATAACTAATTAGTTTGAAGGCTGACACTACTGTTTATCCTACTGAATTTGTTTTGATCAGTATCAATTTTTTATGTGTATATGGCTTTGTGCATGGCTAATACTAATTTAAAAACTCTCAATTTACTACAAAGATCTCACTGCATAGAATGCATGTTAATTTTTTCCTTAGGTAGAAGAGAGGGAGTTAAGGTACTCAATACTGCTTCTGTTGGGGTATTAGAGTAAAATCTGGGCAGAAAATAGAAGGGGAAATGACCCATAAATATCAAATCAAATCAGAACTATAGCTCTCCCATTTAAAGCCCAGATCAGAGGTAATATCTGAGAGGCCTGATTGAAGAAGTGTAAGAAAAAAAACATTGCCACTACTGATGACAGATTTAAATGAGGTAGAAACCTTTAAAGGAAACCTTTAAAGAAACCTTATTTTTTATTCTCAGTTTCCATTTAGAGAATCTTTGCCTTAAAATTCTTGGCCTCTTTACCCTTCCAATTGTTCTTCCCCCAAAACTGCAGTCACCTTTGTGGTACAAAATAGCCATTGATTCAAAATTCTTAGTTTAGATGGAGCTAATCTTTCAAAAACCCAGTCAGTCAGTCTCTTTGATAAAGGTAGTAGGCAATAAACTAAGTACTCTACTCTGCAGATTGGAGGAACCTCTTGTATCTCATATTAAGCCATACCTTTCTAGGGATTACCATTGATTACTTTAATCTCTTGGTTTTCTGTTGGATGTGTTATTATTTATACACTAGAGGCCAAGTGCACCAAATTTGTGCATGGGTAGGATCCCTAGTGGCTGCTGGCTGGGGCCTTCCTTCATTCCATGCCACCCCCTGGTGGTCAGCACACATCATAGCAAGTAATTGAACTACTGAGGGAACATTTTTCATGTTAGGCTTATATATATACTAGGGGCCAGGTGCACAAAAATTTGTGCACTGGGGCGGTGGGGGGGGGGGGTGTTTCCTCAGCCCGGCCTTTGCCCTCTCACAGTTTGGGACCCCTCTGAGGATGTCCACCTGCTGGTGTGCCTGGCCAGCCTGGGTGAGGGGCCAATGTCTGTTTACAGGCTGGTCAAGCTCCCCAGTGGAGACCCTCACCCTAGTGGGTGTGGCCAGCCTGGGTGAGGGGCTAAGGGCATTTTCAGGCTGGCCACAGCTCCCACTGACCCTCCAGGCCATCTTCCTGGGAAGCGATGGGATGGTGCTGGCCACCCCATAGGCTTCCCAGGAGGGAGCCTTGGGGTCCCCTGGCTAGTCCCATCCCCCCACCCCCCAGGCTTCTCCATCTGGGAAGCCCATGGAGTGGTGCTGGCCACCCCATCAGCCTCCCAGGAGGGAGCCTTGGGGTCCCCCGGCTAGTCCCATCCCCCCACCCCCCAGGCTTCTCCGCCTGGGAGGCCCATCAGGTGGCACTGGCCACTCCATCGGCTTCCCAGGAGGGGGCCGGGGGTCCCACCAGCTCGTCCCGCCCCCCGGAAAGGCTTCTCCGCCTGGGAAGGCATCCGCTGGTCCAGGGCACCAGATGCCTTCCCAGGACGGAGGCTCCCAAGATGGCAGAGGCAGCAGCCGCACACCGGAGCTGCGGCCTCCGCCATCTGGGCTAGGCTAATTTACATAAGTCACTCTGATTGGCTGGTGGGCGTGGCTTAGGCCATCCCTAAAAAACGGTTAATTTTAATATTATGTTTTTATTAGTTAAGATAGATTGGTTCAAAGACAGGCATGGAAAAAGAATGCAATTTCTTGGTTGAAACACTCACAGACGCAACAGGTTTAAGGGTATCTGTGCTACCGGGAAGGTATTTTCACAGTTTAGAACAGTTATAGATTCTATGAAGTGAGTTGGAAAAACTCTTTACTCATGACCTGAACTGAAAGCTAATAAAAAACAACTTAACATCTTAGACGTAGGGGCTGAATGGGAAGAATATCCTTGCTGCTGATCTTGATGTCCACATATAGAATCCACCACAAAGTACAGGCACTAGGCAGGGAGCAGCAGGGGGGCCTGAGGCTTGATTCTCCTGTAAGTCCCTCCTAGACCCATTTCTTCTTAACTCAGGGTCTGGGCCTGCTGAACCTGCAGGTGTTTAGTGATGTGATGTGTACTGCGAGCTTATAGAGTAAGCAGAAACTAAGGAACATGTATGAAAAATTTGAAGTAACACAATAAGATCATCACAGGGACATTCTTATGAATTAAAAAATAAATCACTCATTCATAACTGGTGCATTTTGCTGACTAAAAATATTTACTTCACAGATTCTAATCTGTTGATTGATTGGTTTATGCTAATTAAATCTCTTTAAGTTGCAAAAAATAAATCACAGGGTAGGCTTACTAAGAAATCATTTATGTGAAAAAGCAAAAATTTTTATATGAAATTACACAAAATCAGATTTTTAGTGAATCCTCTTTACGTGTTGCTACACACGTCTATAAAACATTTAGAACTAGCAATTGGCCCTATAAAGTAATATTTTGGGGAATGCATGAAAGATTATGAATCACATATTTTAGTTTTAAATCACCTTTCCTATTTTCTTCCCTCCCCCCATGAACATTGCTATAAGACCAATCCCAAAAGTATTCACTGCATTTTCTCTTTGGGATATAATGCTAAGTGAAATAAGCCAGTCAATGAAAGAAAAATACCACATGTCGTCACTCATCTATGGATAATAATAACCAATATGAACTGGTGAACAGAAACAGATTCAGAGGCAGAACAGCATCAAACAATCTGTCAAACTAAAGCAACAAGGATGGAGGGGGGATGGGGGGGTAATAGATCAACCGAAGGACTGTTATG
>PVJC01043202.1:0-14617 GCA_004026665.1 Murina feae
GCAGTTAGGGACGACCAGGCTGACAGGGGAGGGTAGTTGGGGGTGACTGGGCCTGCAGGGGAGGGAGGGTAGCTGGGGGGGGACCAGGCTGGCAGAGGAAGGCAGTTAAGGCTGATCAGGCCTGCAGGGGAGAGCAGTGGGGGTGGCCAGGCTGGTGGGAGAGGGCAGTTGGGAGCAATCAAGCCAGCAGGGGAGCAGTTAGGTGTCAATCAGGCTGGCAGGGGAGTGGTTAGGGGGTGATCAGACTGACAGGCAAAAGCTGTTAGGGACAATCAGGCAGGCAGGCAGGAGAGCAGTTGGGAGCCAGCAGTCTCAGATTGTGAGAGGGATGTCCGAGGGGTCCCAAATTGGAGAGGGTTTAGGCTGGGCTGAGGACCTCCGCTGCAGTGCACAAATTTCATGTATTGGGCCTCTAGAATTTAATAATAAACATTCCATTTCTATTGCCTAAATAAGGATTGTTATGGTATCTTTCTCCACTTTGAATAGTTTTTTGAGGGAAATGTACAAATGACCACAAATCTAAAATCTACTATTATAAATTTATACTAGAGGCCCAGTGCACAAAAATTTGTGCACTCATGGATGTTCCTCAACAAAGCCTGTGCTCTCTAGCAATCTGGGACCCCTCAGGGGATGTCCACCTGCTGACTTAGGCTCACTCCCCACGCAATCGGGCCTAAACTGGCAGCCAGACATCTCTTTGGCAGCCCAGGACCCTTGCGGGATGTCCACTTGCCAGCAGGGAGCAGGCCTACACTGCAGTTGGACATCCTTAGCTCTGCTGAGGAGGCGGGAGAGGCTCCTGCCACCACTGCTCTTCAGGCAGCTGTCGGCCTGGCTTGTGGATGAGCAGAGCTCCCCCTGTGGGAGCGCACTGACCACCAGGGGGCAGCTCCTGCATTGAATGTCTGCCCCCTGGTGGTCAGTGTGTGTCATAGTGATCAGTCATTCCCAATGGTTCTGCTGTTTAGAGTCAATTTGCATATTACTCTTTTATTATATAGGATAAAGGCCTGGTACATGCGTGGGGCCACCTGGTTTGCCCTGAAGAGTGTCCCGGATGAGGGTGGGGTTCCCTCTGGGGTGCCTGGCCAGCCTGGGTGAGTGGCTGATGGCTGTTTGGAGGCTGGCCGCAACCCTTCAAGGTGGGTTTCCCCCCTGGGGTGCCTGGCCAGCCCAGATGAGGGGCTGAAGGCATTTTCAGACTGGCCACATCCCCTTCAGGTAGGGGAGTCCTGCTGGGGTACCTGGCCAGCCTGGGTGAGTGGCTGATGGCTGTTTGCAGCAAGGCTAGAAACTGGTATCTGGGATTTATTTAACTTCTAATGTTGAAACTTCGTTGCTTTAACTGGAGCCCAGGTCGGGTTGCCCCTGACAATCCAGGCTCCCAATGCTTACTTGAGCCCAAGGCTGGAAGCAGGTATCTGAGGTTTGTTTATCTTCTATAATTGAAACTTTGTTGCTTTAAGTGGAGGCCACAGTCAGCCTAGGCAGACAGGAACCTTAGCTTCCTCCATTGCCGAGGCAAGCCTCCTGCTTATTCCAGCTCCGTGGCTGCCAGCTGCAATCTTTGCTGGGTTAATTTGCATACAGTCACTCTGATTGGCTGGTGGGTGTGGCTTGGCTGGTGGGCATGGCTTAGGTGTAATGGAGTGAGGGTCAATTTGCATATTACTCTTTTATTAGATTAGGTGTTAAATTTATGTAAGTTTACAAATATATTAGGTTTTCATTATTATATTTTCAAACCTTTAATTAAAATGTTTTAATCTATTTGGACACTTTATTACTTTTTACAAACAACTTGTAAAAGATAGTAATACTCAAGCAAATAGCAGCTTTAATAGAAAAATATATAAATGTAATATAGATAAAGATATTTTTCTAATCCGTATAGCACAATTTTAATTTCTTCCACTTTGCTAAAAAAAAGGGGGTGTGTGGAAGGACATAATAATGTAATAAAGTTTACTTTTCATCACTTAAATAAAAACTGTTAGCTACAATAAGTAATTATATTTGCCAATTTGATATAATTTCCAATCTAACAAAAAATGAGTAGTAAATTCTTCTTATAGCTGTTTTATATATTTCACTTACAAAATATAGTCCTTTCAAAAATGAGTATAAAGTTTCTGGGATATATGTAACTTATAGTAAATGAAAATTATTATGTGAAATATTCTTGTTTGTTTTTATTTTGCAGGTAATACTAATAGAATTCTTACCAAAATATCCCATATTCCGACCTGACTGAAGAATTTTATTCAGTCACCTCTGTGTTACCTGTCATTTCCTACCCTTAGTGCCTTGTAGATGATTTTGGAATGAAGATGGTCTCTTTTGCTGTGTTCAACTTATTCTTTATAATGGTAGAATATTTTCCTCACTCTTTTGTGTTGGTTTAAGAAGAAAATTTGCACATATTTTTTTGTTTTGTTAAATGAGGCTTGTGTTTTGCACTCCCATTTTTAAATAAATACACACATATATGTGTATATGTATAGTTGCCATTAAAGATAAAAACATTAGTGCTGGCATTTAAAAAAAACCAAAAACTCTTCTAAGCATGCTGCCTTATAATTTTCCTACTTGCTGTTTCTAAATAGGCATCATTTTTCAATGCTACTTTAATGCTCTGTAATCCCGTAGTAAACATACATAAGCTATTGGTAGCTTTTAGCAATGGTTTTACTCTTTCCTGCTTTTAAAGAACATGCAATTAATAGCACTGGTTTTGTCCTGCACTTAGCTAAATTATCATTTATGTTAGTGGATAAAATATTTAAACTTCTAAAGACTTGTAAATAGTCTCTTTGCATAATGTACAATGTGGTATGACATGGTTTACAGAATTTAATGTTGCTCTTACTATATTGCCAACAATTCTGCATAGATTTTAATATGATTGAAGTTTGTAAGCATCCTTTGAAATGTACATACTGTTAACATGCTGTTGTATGGCAAAGCTACAATAAGTGTGTTAAAAATTTCAGCTGTAGAACAGGGTTGCCCTTTGTAATGAGTTGATTAAAATTGAAGTAATTTAAGATATTCTGCCTTGCACCTGAAATCAAGAACCTGATTTTTTCCATTTAATTCAGTAGTTCCAGTTTTGTCCTCCATTTCCATCCTCAAAAGAACTCATTTGACATCTGACACATTTCACAGCCTCAGTATTCTCATTTATTTCCCTTAATGTTTCATTTCCCTTGTTTGAAAATACACACAATTATGACTTAAAAGTATTTCGAGATTTCAAATGGCTTAGATGGTATGTAGATCCCCATGAATGCCACTGCTAACCCCCTTTTGGAATTCTGATATTCTACTTTGGGAGAGAGCTAATTGAAAAGCTATACCTAAAGTATATGTAGTGGCTGAATTATAACTGATAAAATATTCTTAATCTTATTTTTGAGGATCTTTTATCAACATTTAGATATTATCAGTAAGGAAAGACAAGTATTTAGACCAAAATATTTTACTTTATAAATTCACCCCATTGATATGTGCATATTTCTCTTCACAATTAAGATAAGTGAGGACACCACACTTTAATTATTCTAGAATTTGAATATATATATGCATTATTTGTAATTCTTAGTGCTAAAAATAAAATTATCTGGGACTGAATAATATTTTATTTATTACCTTTTATTGCTTTTAGTAAAGTTTTTTAGGCAAGCATTTAACCCAGTGAAGAGAACAATCATTTCTTCATATAAGGTCAAGCGTTTTAAAGCCACTTGTAAAAGTTATGCCTACTTTTCATATCCAGTCTTATACCAGTAATAGAAGAAGGAAAAAAGAAACCCTATTTGATATGTGACTATAATTGTTGCGCACTTTTTCACCTCCTTCTGTAGAGCCCCATTACCATGCCACCCAGCCACCCAGAATCTAACTTTCCATATGTTGTGTGTGTCTGCAAATATCGTGTTTCTCTGCTGTACAACTGAAGGTGTATTTTTATAGAGAAGGTGGAAACCTTTGAAAATGTATATAAAATGTCTTTTTTTATAGCTAAGGTCAGGGAAACATTTTATCTGTGGTTTATGTTCTGGCTAATATCAGGTTTATGCTTCAAACTGTGACAGTTTAATACCAAAATTGATTTGAAAAATAATACAAAATTCCTAATTATCACTGATAGAATAATTACTTGTAAATGTCAATCCATAAAATCTCATTTTTATGTAAATTTAGCATTTAGCCATGTGATGGTCATTGTAACTTTTTCTACCATGTATAAATCACACTTGGTTTTACTCAAAGAACAGGAGAAAGTAGTGAATCGTTTTCATGATGTAAATATTGAGATGGAAATAGAGTGCATCTGAAAGTCACAGAGTATAATTCAAGCTATAATAGTACTTGTTATAAAAACCATTTGTATAAACTTAATTTTAAAATCTACTCTAATTGCTTTTAAATGTATTACTTTATTGATCATTATGCTGGTTGACTCATTTTATTTTCTTGAACTATTTAGAAAATAACCAGTATTCTTTTTTACTTTCTTATATGACTGTTTTTTTTTCAAGCTATTTGCATTTGGCTGGGGCTAATTGTTATTTGGGGTATTAGAAGACTTTGGGGGAGGGATTGTTTTCAATGAAATTGGCAACAGGGAATGCTGAAATGACAGAGCACACTAGTGGTCATTAATTCTTCCCCCTGGTCTTTTTTTTTTTTTTATCCTCAAGATAGAATGTATCAGATATTTTCATCAAGTTAGTAAAATATTTTTGTGAAATTTGTTTTTCAATTGAAGAAAGTAATTTTTAATTTCTTTGCTGCATAATAATCCTTTATTAAACTTGCTATGGTCATTTCCAGAGAAAATAACATGTATTTGCCAAAGTATATAAATCTCACAAAGCTTTAAGGTTGCAAGTTAAAACTGGTTCTTCTCTAACTTCCCTTTATGCAGCTCCATCCCCATTACAACTTTAAGCACCGGAATTGTAGATAAAATGAAGTAAATTTTAACCCTTTTCAACTATTCTTTGTTCCCTTTTAACCCCTCATTTTAATTTAGGAAAGAGACCATTGTAGTCAAATGTTAGAAGTAGATGGGAAAGTGCCTTGTTTTTTTTGAACAAAATTAGCATTTTATGAAAGGAGGCAGAATAGATGAATTGGTATAAATTAGATTTAAAACCATCTTTTCAACTAAGTATATTTCACTAACACATTTTATTTCTTCTACTTGTTTAAATCTGTTTAAAACCTGTTTTTTTCTTTTCCCCAATCATGTGATGCATTACTGACAAAATATTACAGAACAAGACTATCATCTGTCACTCACAAAACTAGTTTAATTCTAATGCTAGTGAACGTGTAATTTAACATGGTTTTGGAACAACAATGGTCTTGAATTGAAGCCCCGCCAAAACCCACTTAAGTATTGAATAGACATACTATTCATATTATTATGACCTAAAAATATTGTCTGATCAGTTGAACTGTATTAACACTTATTACTCTACCATTTTTTAATGAAATTTATTTTTGTTTTGTAATAATTGGAGTGAAGTTCCACAACATTTGTAAGCCTTTGAAAAAATAGGGTTTTTTCCAATGTATGAGAGCTTTAAAAAGTATTAACATTTTAATTTTGCTTATACAAATAACCCACCACTTACAAAATCAAACCTCACTAACTCACTACTACCTGCTCACTTGCTTAGAGCGTCATCCCCATTCACTGAGGTTATGGGTTCAATCTCTTGTCAAGGCACAAATAAGAATCAACCAATGAATGCATAGATGGGTGGAACAAGGGATCAATGTTTCTCTCCCACCCCCTCCCTCTCTCTCTAAAAATCAATAAATAAAATATTTTTAAAAGAAACTTCACTACTTGAATAATATTTCATTAGAATTTATTTTTATCTAGAAAATATAGAAATTATATCTGTTTAATGGGAGCAGTTTCACATAGTGGAAATATTTTTGCTAATTTGATTGTAAGATGCTCAAATTTATTGAAATTGGATCCTTCTATACCTATAAAATTCTTTAAAATCCATTTTGCAACAATTGTCAAACTGTTTGGGTTCCTTTAAATGGTGAATTATAGGAAAATTTTCCACAGAAAAGAAATTGGTTTATTAACATTACCTTTTTATGTAATATGTGGTGTAAAAATAAGGTTGATGATGGCAACCTGAGAATATGTTTTCTTTTCTGTGAACTTTGTCAGATTCATACTATATGAGGAAATTATCTAATCTTATGGGCTCTAGGAAAGTCACTTAAATTACATGTCAATCTCTTTATCTGTAAAATCATGGGGTTGGACCTAGAGCTAGACAGAAAATTACAAGTCACCTAATCATATTTTTTTATTTTAGGAATCCTTAAGAAGTTTTTACCTTACAGAATCTCAGACTGATTTTTCTTAAATCTACTATGCTTTGTGAGAACTCTTACAGTGCCTTGCACGTAGTAAAAGTTTGATTCACCATCTGGCTCCTAGCTTGTATGTACTCCTATCACACAGACTCAAAGAACCTTATGCTTGCTAGACCTCAGCCCTATATGGTAATAAGAATTAATGTAATTTCCCTAGGAACTGAGAACAGGTCTGTGATGTTTGCCTATGTGAAATCTAACTACGTAGTTGGTTACCAGACAAAAATTACAGCTGTAACAACAATGGAGATATGGGAGGACCTACTTTAACATTAATGTAAAGTTTCATATCCTATCCGTTGTCTGTTTCAGTGACTTATTAAGCTCTACATCCTCAAAAAGATCAGTTGAAATAAATTGATAATATTAAATGGAAAGGAAAGTGGTATGAAATTCAAACCCAAGTCACTTCTGGTTGGTTCAGTTGTTAGCTCTGCTGCTTAATTCCTCTGTACCTCGTGTCCTCATTGTGTAAGTGGGGACAATATTCTTGTCCTACCTCACAGAGGAAATAAAGATTTTTTTCATATATTAATGTGATTTTTGAAGTTGATTGGAAGACATACTGGACATCATAGTTTTGTATTTTTAAATAAATTGTTTTAAATCTGTTATGTTTTCTTTCTCAGTTAAATCCTGCAGAATGAGTGTTACAGTTAATCTGATTTTCAGTGGTAAATTTTGTTACTAATCCCCTATGTGTTAACATGGATAGTTGTGTTATGTTATGTTACATTATGTTACGTTATGTTACATTATGTTATGTTAATACTTGATTTAGGGAGGAAAAGCAGGTAGATATAAACCAGTAGTTCCCAACTTGGGGCAGATGAAGATAGCAGTAAAGGCATCTTTGAACCTTTTTCAATATTTTGAAAAGTATACATTTGCTCATAATATTTTTGCTGCACAAGTCAACTAAGAAATCAAATTTCCATGCATGTTGCTTATATTTTTTCAATTCTATATAACAGTAGTTATGACACTTTGATCAAAAGCTGTGGATGGCAGCAGAATAATAAATAAATCAGAAAGCCTATTACATAAAATTTAGTAAATAAAATACTTGAAAACATGGGAAGGAATAATGAAGGGATTCGTATGGTGAAATGTTGGGATCCATTTTTATAAAGTAACTAAGATTATTTGACCCTCTCCACAGGCTGCTTACCCAATCCCTAAATAATGAAATGCTAGATTATGTGTGTTTGTGTTTTTGGCAAAATTGGACTATATAACTTTGGGTTAGAACTTGCCTTCAGTTTTGTTTGTTTCAGACTTATATAATTGAGCTAATTTATTTAGATGTGTATGTAAAGCATACATACACACACATAGAATTGCAAATGTGGAAAGTGTTATAATGTCATGTTCTAGCATCAGAGTAAAAATCATCTTCTGAGATTCAAAGTAGTTCTGTTCATAAACTCAATGTGATGAGTCAAGGCAATATTTTCTCAAAGTTCCTTTTATTCCTGCTTATTTTCTTTGCATTAATCTTGGATTAACTTTCTATTTTTCTAGTAAGCAAATAGTATAAAATTATTGTAATGGACTTTGAAACAAGGTACAAATGTTTGAAATTATATAATCCGCGAGCTAGTTTGCCATCCTTGGACTAACTGCATATAAATATGAGTCTCACCTGCAAAAACAAGAAATCCTGGTAGCCAAAGCAGGCATTGATCAAAACATCTGTTTGAAAAATCTATGATTTCTATTTTTTGGCAGAGGATTCCTACTGGGACAACTTTTCTAGAAAAGAATAGAAATGGCTATGCCCATTCAAGCCAAGAACTTCCATGCATCTTGTATTGTTACATAGTCGGTGGAATGAATTTATTTTTCTCCTTTGAGTTCTAGAGTAACCCCCTGCAAGAACTTAACCTATATATGGCTGTGCCAAAATGAAGAATACCTGCCTCTCAGAAACTTTCACCGCTGCTTCTGTCATCGTTCACTTGTCAGATATAAAATTTTATTATCTCAGGATGCAAAATTACAATAAAGTGCAAATCTATGTTAATGAATTGAATTGTGTGTTCTTTGCTGAATCTTCCTTTCTTCCTTCCCTTCCCTATTTTCACCATTATGACTTCCTTCTAAAAAATTTATTTTGCATATTGCCCTTTTACATATTTGCTAGTGTTATATCTGACCCTGTAAGTAATTAATGCTATATATTGTTTTGGGGAGCCTTTGTTGTGCCAAATTCTTGGCATTTGGCTAAGTAGGAATATATATAACCCTAAGCGACTAGTCGACCAGTTGACTGTTTGACCAGTAGCTATGATATGCACTGACCACTAGGGGGAAGACGCTCAATGTAGGAGCTGCCCCCTGGTGGTCAGTGCGCTCCCACAGCGGGAGCACAGCTCAGTGACAGATAGGGTTCCAGACACCAGGCTCACAGCTGGAATACAGCTGGAGTGGAGTGAGCTTCTCCTGCCTCCTCAGCAGCACTACCCAGCAGTGGCAGTAGCAGGTGGCAGGCACATGCAGACGCGGGGGAGGGGGGGGCTGGGATAAATCCCAGCCTGGACTCGGGCTCCCCTCTGGCCACCTGCCACTTTGCACACTACTACATCCTACTCAAGCTGATTAACAAGTAATAATACTACATTATTTAAAACTTATGAAAAATTTGCAAGTTCAACAAAAGAGCAAATGTAACTAATAAAAAAACCTATTTAATGTTCCCCAGTATCTTTGGTAATTGTACTGAATGTGTCAAAAAGACTTTAAATTCAAAATATTATAGCAGAGATGATACACTAACCTACAGAGAAGTTTCATAATGTTTTGTTTCAAAATTCTTTTTTTTAAAACTGTAGTATATGAGTGAAGCAAAAAATGTATACTTTTCATTGATAACTTCTTGGATGTGGAATAGCATGTGTTGTATGGAAAATACTTTTAATGATATTTTATACTATTGAAGGCCAAAGCCACAGACCTTTAAATCTGCCATTAAATAATATTTACCACTTAATGAGATACTTCACTTACCTAAATGTATGAAATTCTCTGAGGAAAACAAGAATTCTCCCATTGTAGTTAACCATAAACTTGAGTTGTAATTCCTGTTCTGTCAACAGTGATCTGTAGGAAATATCAGAACACTCAGTGAGTGTGATTTTATCCATTATATCCAAGATATGAAGTTGGGTTAGATCAAGATTGCAAGCTAAGCTATAGCCAATCCTCTAATGTCTTTTTGGTACATTTTTTTCTCACATTTTAAATTTGTTGCATGAACTTAAAAGTAAGAGACTTCATATGTGAATAGTCAGCTAGAGCTGAGTAGTAGCCTGTCCCTTTTATGGGAAGCATTTATTTTCTGTTTTGCTATGGTTGTTACTATTCCCTCGCGTCTCCCCGAAACTCAGGTTGTATTGTTTTTCTTGCATAGTTTTTTTTCAAAAGCAAAATATTTTTTGAACGCAGATCTCTTTCAAAATTGAGAAAAAGTACAGACTACAACACCTGCATATATCCTTTTTAAAAATTTGCCAGGTTTGGAGAATGGAGAAAGGATTTTGTGTGTGTGTGGAAGGGAAGTGTTTTCTTATAAATGACCTGCTTTATTTATTGACGATATCTAGTGGTTGTGAACAATTAATATCACAGCCCCTGATCTACATGATCATTAAAGCCACATTTGATTCTGACATTGTGAATTTCCATGAGATAATTCTATCACATAGGTGTATTTCAAATTGTTATTCCTTTGAAGGTCTGTATATGATGATGAATGGATGAGGTTTATGAAACTGGCCGAGCTTCCAAATAGAATAGTGGCATCAATATCTCCACCTACTGCCCTAGCTGGTTTGGCTCAGTGGCTAGAGCATCAGTCTGCAGACTGAAGGGCCCTGGGTTCAATTCTGGTCAAGGGCACATACCTTAGTTGTAGTCTCCTCCCCTGCCTGGGCCTTGGTTGGGACTCATGCAGGAGGCAATCAATTGATGTGTTTCTCCCACATTGATATTTCTCTGTCTTTTCACTTTCTAAAAATCAATGAAAAAATATCCTCAAGTTAAGATTTTTTAAAAAATCTCCACCTAGTGAAGATTTCTAGGCTGGTGTGGCTTATTTGGTTGGGCGCTGACCTATGAACCAGGAGGTCAGGATTCCTGGTCAGGGCACATGCCTGGATTTCAGGCTCCATCCCCAGTAGGGGGCATGGAGGAGGCAGCCGATCAATGATTCTCTCTCATCATTGTTGTTTCTGTCTCTTCCTCTTCCTTCTTCTCTGAAATCAATAAAAATATATTTTAAAAAATAAGACTAGAAGTATGACGAAAAAATAAAAATCTCATAATCTCACCATCTCTACCATTTTAATTTTAAGTTGCATAACATTTTATGTATGTGTATAGTGCGTTTTTTAAAAAAATTTTTAATTATATTGTATGCTGTGTGTACTTGCGTATTTTCCCATATTGACATCTAATCTTTAAAATTATATATAGTAGTACAATGTTTAAACATGCCAAAATTTAGTCATTTCCCACTGTTTGGTATTTAGTTTGTTTTCAATGTTTTCCTATTATGAATAATGTCTACATGAGCATTCTTTTTTTTATAAAATTTATTGGGATGACATTGGTTACTAAGATTATATAGATTTTAAGTGTACATTTCTATAATACATCATCTGTATACTGCATTGTGTATTCACCACTCAAAATCAATTCTTCTGTCACCATATATTTGACTTCTTTTACCCTTTACTATCCCCCAACACCTCTTCCTTCTAGTTACCATTATACTACTCTCTGTGTCTAGAAATTTATTTTTCTTTCTTTTTCTTGTTTCTTCATTTGTTACTTTCAGTTTTATATCCTACATATGCGTGAAATCATATGGTTCTTAACATTTTCTATCTTATTTATTTCACTTAGCATGATATTCTCAACGTCCATCTATGTTATGTTGTCTCAGATGGCAGTATTCCAAATCTTTTCTTATGGCTGAATAGTATTCCATAGTATATATGTACCACATCTTCTTTATCCAACCCTCTATCAAAGGACACTTTGCTTGTCTCCAATTCTTGGCTACCATGAATAGAGCTGCAGTAAACATCAGGGTGCATATATCTTTTCACATAAATGTTTTCAAATTTTTCTGGTAGATACCCAGAAGAGGGGTTTCTGGGTCATATGATAACTCTATTTTTTAATTTATTTTTAAATTCCTTATTGTTGAAAGTATTACATATGTCCCCCTTTTATGCTTATTTTTTGAGCTATCTCCATAACGTTTTTCACAGTGGCTGTACCAGTTTACATGCCCACCAGCAGTGAGTGAGGGTTCCTTTTTCTTCACAACTTCTCCAACACTTGTTATTACTTGTCTTGCTGATAATAGCCATTCTAACAGGTGTAAGGTGCTATCTCATTGTAGTTTTGGTTTGCATTTCCCTGTTAGCTAGTGAGGTTGAGAATCTTTACATATATCTGTTGGCCATTTGTACATCTTTTTTGTTTTGTTTTTCTCTTTGTTTTTGTTTGTGTGTGTTGTTTTGTTTTTTATTACTCACCCAAAGATATTTTTTAACTGATTTTAGAGAGGGAGAGGAAAATGTTGATGTGAGAGAGAAACATCAATTAGTTACCTCTCATAGACCCACAACCTAAGTAAATGCCCTGACTGGGAATTGAACTCATGACCTTTTGGTGTATGAGACAATGTTCCAACCAATGGAGCCACACCGGCAGGACTATTTGTAAGTCTTCTTGGGAGAAGTGTCTATGCAGGTCCTCTGCCCATTTTTTAAATGGATTGTTTGTTTAGTGTTGAGTTGTATGAGTTCTTTATATATCTTAATATTAACCCCTTGTCAGAGCTGTTGTTTGCAAATAACTTCTCTCATTTCATCGGTTGCTTTTTCTTTGGTTGCTGGATTATTTTGCAGAGCCAAAGCTGTTGTTTTTTAATAAATCTTTATTGTTGAAAGTATTACATGTCCCTTTTTTCCAGCACATTGACCCCTTTCAGCCCACCACTACCCCCCACCCCCCGCCCTAATCACCGTATTGTCTGCGTCCATGGGTTATAAATATATGCATACAAGGTGTTTGGTTGATTACCTGCTATCCACCCACCCTCCCCCACCTTCCCTCCAAGATTTCCAACTCTGTTCCATACTTCTATGTCTCAAGATCTACTCCATTCATCCTTTTATTTTGTTAGATTCAACATATGAGTAAGATCATGTGATACTTGTCTTTTTCTGACTGACTTATTTCACTTAGCATGACACTCTCCAGGTTTCCCCATGCTGTCTCAGAAGGTAAGAGAGCCTTCTTTTTTACTGCTGCATAGAATTCCATAGTATAAATGTACCACAACTTTCTTATCCACTCATCTACTGATGGGCACTTGGACTGTTTCCAGATCTTAGCTATTGTAAATTGTGCTGCTATGAACACAGGGGTGCACACATTCTTTCTGATTGGTATTTCAGGTTTTTCTTAGGATATATTTCTAGAAGTGCGATCACTGGGTCAAATGGCAGTTCCATATTCAATTTTTTTGAGGAAACTGTATTTTTTCTATATGGCTGCATCTGTCTGCATTCCCACCAGCAGTGCATGAGAGTTCCCTTTTCTCCACATCCTCACCAGCACTTGTCATTTGTTTATTTGTCCATGATAGCCATTCTTACAGGTGTGAGGTGATACCTTATTGTTGTTTTAATTTGCATCTCTCTAATGATCAGTGACTTTGAGCATTTTTTCATATGTCTTTGCCATCTGTATGTGCACTTTGGAAAAGTGTCTATTTGGGTCTATTGCCAATTTTTTAATTGGATTGTTTATCTCCCTTCTGTTAAGTTGTATGGGTTCCTTATATGGTTTGGATATGAACCCTTTATCAGATGTATCATTGAGAAATGTTCTCCCATACAGTGGCCTCCCTTTTTGTTTTGTTGTGCAGAAGCTTTTAATTTTGATGTAGTACCATTATTTATTTTCTCCTAAGTTTCCTTTGCCCTAGGAGATGTATCCATAAACATATTGCTACAAGAGATGTCTGAGATTGTGCTGCCTATGGTTTCTTCTAAGATTTTTATGGCTTCCCATCTTACATTTAAGTCTTTTATCCATTTTGAGTTTATTCTTGTGTATGGTGTAAGTTGGTGGTCTAGTTTCATTCTTTTGCATGTATCTGTCCAATTTTCCAACACCATTTATTAAAAAGACTGTCTGTCTTGACTTCATTGTATGCTCTTGCCTCCTTTGTCAAATATTTTTATTTAAATTCTTTATTGTTGAAAGTATAAAATATGTCTCCTTTTTCCACCATTGACCTCACAACTCCCCCACACACACATACTCCCAGCATGTGTCCCCGCCCCCTTCTGTCTTTGTCCTTTGGTTATGCTCATATGCATGTACACAAGTACTTTGGTTGATCTCTTACTCTCCCCCCTTCCACTCTGCCCTGCCTTCCCTCAGAGGCTCCACCTGTTTGATGCTTCTATGTCCCTGTATCTATCTTAGTTCATCAATTTATGTTGTTCATTATATTCAACAAATGAGTGAGATCATGTGATATTTATCTTTCTCCAATTGCCTTATTTTTTCTTAGCATAATGCCCTCCAGGTCTATCCATGCAGTTGCAGATGGCAAGAGTTCTTTCTTTTTTATACCATTGTGTAGATGTACCAGTTTTTTAATACGTTCATTGGCTGATGAGCACTTAGGCTGTTTCCAAATCTTAGCTATGGTAAATTGTGCTGCTATGAACACAGGGGTGCATATATCCTTTCTGATTGGTGTTTCTGGTTTCTTAGGATATTTTCCTAGAAGTGGGATCACTGGGTCAAATGGGAGTTCAATTTTTAATTTTTTGAGGAAACTCCATGCTGTTCTCCATAGTGGCTGCACCAGTTTGCATTTCCACCAGCAGTGCACGAGGGTTAGGTGTGAGATGGTACCTCATTGTCGTTTTGATTTGCATCTCTCAAATAATTAGTGACTTTGAGCATGTTTTCATATGTCTCTTGGCTTTCTGAATGTCCCCCTTTCAAAAGTGTCTATTTAGGTCCTTTGCCCATTTTTTAATTGGATTGTTTATCTTCCTCTTTAAAAGTTGTATAAGTTCTCTATAAATTTTGGAGATTAAACCCTTATCAGATATAACATTGGCAAATATGTTCTCCCATACAGTGGCTT